>PVJS01015285.1:22500-39127 GCA_004027185.1 Glis glis
AACCAAGAGAAATAAAAAAAATGTTTATAAAAAGACTTGTATAAAAAACATTCATAATAGCTAAAAATGAGAAACAGTCACAGTGGTACATGCCTATAATCCTACCTTCTCAGGAGTCTGAGGCAGGAGGATGTAAAATTCAAGGCCAGCCTGGGCAACTTAGCAAGACTCTGTCTCAAAATTAACAATAAAAAAGGCTGAGGAGAGCCGGGCATGTGGTGCACACCTGTAATCCCAGTACTTGGGAGGCTGAGACAGGAGGATAGTAGGTTCAAGGCCTGCCTCAACAATTTAGTAAGGTCCCTCAGTAACTTAGTGAGACCCTGTTTCAAAATAAAATAGGGCTGGGGGTGAAGATCAGAAGTAGAATGCCCCTGGGTTCAATCCCTGGTACCACAAACAAACAAAATAAAAAAATTAGTATAAGCCAGAGGCCGGGCGTGGTGGCGCATGCTTGTAATCCCAGTACTTTGGGAGGCAGAGACGGATCCGGGTTTCCAGCCAGCCTCAGCACTCCCCCCCCCCGTCTCTCTCTCTCTCTCTCTCTCTCTCTCTCTCTCTCTCTCTCGTCTCTCTCTCTCTCTCTTTCTCTCTCTCTCTCTACCTAGTGAGGCCCTCTGCAACTTCGTGAGACCCGGTTTCAAAATAAAGTATAAAAAAAAATAGGGCCGGGGGTGTAGCGCTGAGGTAGAACGCCCCTGGGTTCAATCCCCAGTACCACAAAAAAAAAAAAAATTAGTATAAGCCAGATGTGGTGGCACATGCCTATAATCCCAGTACTTGGGAGGCTGAGACAGGAGGTTCACAGATTTGTAGCCAGCCTCAGCAACTTAGCAAGGCCCTCTGCAACTCAGAGAGATCTTGTTTCAAAATAAATAAAATAGGGCTGGGGGTGTATCTCAGAGGTAGAATGCCTCTGGGTTCAATTTCCGAGTACCACAAAAAATAAAGTAAAATAACTAGTATAAATTAGAAATATGCAAGTTTTAATTTTTTACTATTTATTTATTTATTTATTTATTTATTTATTTATTTATTTATGCAGTACTGGAGATTGAATCCAGGGCCTTGTGCATGCTGTGCAAGCACTTTACCACTGATCTAGATCCCCAGCACAGAAACAAGCAAGTTCAGTATGAAAAAACTCATGGTGGCAAATGTCTGTAATCCCAGCTACTTGGGAGACTGAGGCAGGAGGATTGCAAGTTCAAGGCCAGCTTCCACAGCTTAGTGACACCTTATCTCAAAATTAATTTAAAAAAAGATCTGGGGGATGGAGCTCAGTGGTAGAGCACTCCCCTAGCATATGGGGAGGCCTGGGTTCAATTCCCAGCACCAGAAAAATAAATAATTTAAAGAGCTTATTTTTAGCACAGTGACCAACAAATAGGTGCTCAATAAGTAAAAATCCCTTCCTTTCTTTGTTGTCCTCCACTTAAACACTTGCATCCTTTCCCATCTCACTCCCCCACTACCAACAGTATCCACATCTGTACATTCGATTAATAAATATTAAGCTGGGCGTGGTGGCGCACGCTTATAATCCCAGTACTTGGAAGGCTGAGACCGGAGGATCCAGGTTTGCTGCCAGCCTCAGCTACTTAGTGAGGCCCTCCGCAACTTCGCGAGACCCTGTTTCAAAATAAAGAATAAAAACTAGGGCCGGGGATGTAGCTCAGAGGTAGAACACCCCTGGGTTCAATCCCCAGTACTGCAAAAAAAAAAAATTAATATATATTGTGTTCTAGGCTCTGTTCTCATATTCAGCTGCATATACAAAACAGATATGAAGCCAGGTGTGGTGGTACATGCCTCTAATCCTAGTACTTAGGAGGCTGGAACAGGAAGATCACAAGTTTGAGGCCGGCTTCCACAACTTAGCAAGACCCCATTTCAAAATAAAAAATAAAATAGGGGCATGGCGTGGTGACACACACCTGTAATCCCAGTACTTGGGAGGCTGAGACAGGAGGATTGCAGGTTCGAGGCCAGTCTCAGCAACTTAGTGAGACCTTCAGCAACTTAGTAAGACCCTGTTTCAAAATAAAAATGAAATAAAATAGAGTTGGGGGTCTAGCTCTGAGTTAGAATGCCCCTGGGTTCAATCCCCAGTACCAAAAAATAAAATAGAACCGGGCTGGTGGTATAGCTCAAAGGTCAAAGGCTCCTGGGTTCAATCCCTAGTAACACACACACCACCACCACCACCCCAGACGGTCTCTGCCTGCATGCGCTTATATCCTACTACTCTCCCATCCCCATTTATTAATTCCTGTCTCCTTAGCATTATACAGGCCACCCCATCCCCCAAGCCTAAAGGACCCTTTCCTACTCTCTTAAGAACTGGACCTAAGTTCTTCCCCTGAAGCCATCAACCCACTGATAATCACTGGAGAGGGTTTGAGAGGAGCCCTGGGCCAGGTTCTGCTGCCCTCTGGTGGGGCTCCCTGGTGGCTCAAGGGCCAGTGACAGGCACCTCTTCTCTAGGGCACGCCTCTGTGCTTGGCATAGGCTCCCCCTTGGGTGGGCCAGGCCCCGGGGATCTGCGCACCCGAAGCATTCTGGTTTCCCTGAGTCTGGGCTCAGAGTTACGATCCATGAGACCCTTGGTCTGAGCCCGAAGTTTGCTACTGGCCGCTGACTACAGTTTGAAGAGACAGTGCTGCATGGGAGAATCATAGGTAGTACTGCCCTGTGTGTGACACAGATGATACCTTTAATAGAATTCCTTTATCCTTTCTTTTATTCTTTGTTTTTTTCTTGTGCCAAAAACAGTTCATATTTTTATTAAAACATCAGAATGAGACCTGCAAAAGAGAGTTAAAACAACTTTTATAATCCCACTTAGGGATGACTTCTGCTCACACCTGGAACAGGAAAGAGAGGAGACGGCGACGAGGCCAGGAGCTGGGAGACCTGGACTCAAGTCCTCAGCACACCTCCAAGAAGAGATCCTGAGCAAGTCCCTTCTTGGAGCCTCAGATTACCCATACACAAAACGAGCACTTCATTAAAATATCTGCTTCTGGCTTTATTCCTCTGTGATGGTTCTAAATCAGTAGTCCTGAATCCCAGCTGCACATCAGGATTGACAAGGAACCCCCCTTATTTTTGGTACTGGGGATTGAACCCAGGGGCATTCTACCTCCAAGCTACACCCCCAGCCCTATTTTATTTTTATTTTGAAACAGGGTCTCGCTAGGTTGATGAGAGTCTCACTACTTGCTGAGATTGTCCTCAAGCCTGCGATCCTCCTGTCTCAGCCTCCAAAGTATTGGGATTACCAGCGTGCACCACTACGCCCGGCTACCCAAGGAAACCTTTGAAAAATACAGATATAATCAGGTGCAGTGGAGCATACCTATAGTCCCAGTACTTGGGAGGCTGAAACAGGAGGATTGTAGGTTCAAGCATGCAGTAACATCATGGGACCCTGTCTCGAAATAAAAAATAAAAAGAGCTGGGGGTGTAGCTCGGAGGTAGGATCCCCAGTACTAAAAAGGAAAAAAATAAGAAAAATACGGATATCTGGTGCCCTTCCCACTCCAGCGGATCTCTGCTGTCTGGAGCTGAGCTTGGGAA
Source organism: Glis glis (assembly GCA_004027185.1). Classification (NCBI taxonomy): domain Eukaryota; kingdom Metazoa; phylum Chordata; class Mammalia; order Rodentia; family Gliridae; genus Glis; species Glis glis. Next base: position 26,083 of record PVJS01015285.1, read on the forward strand.
TCCATATTTTTTTCAAACCTGCTGTTGAGAAACATTGGTGATGTCATTATAGACATATGTGTGTGCATAAAATTTTTTACAAAAATTAAATTATTGTGTACATTTTGTACATTAAGTTATTTAAACAGTCCACTAATCAATTAGTCCCTTATGCAGTTCTAATTTCCTGCCATTACAAATATTGAAAAGCATTAAAGTAAGCTAAAAACAAATTACAAATAATTAGGAAAAAACCTTGAAAAGTTCTGAAAATGGACAGAAATGCTTAAAATCCTTTGGAGCATTGAAAATTGTCTGATGAAGCATGAAAACTACTGACAGTACAGGAACAAAAACCAAGGAACTGGGGAATAGCCATTTTCAATCAAGTCATTGTTTCAGTCAAAATGTTGCATTCAAAAGATGACTCTTAAGCCAGGCATGGTGGCACACACTTGTAATCCCAGGACTTGGGTGGCTGAGACAGGAGGATCACAGGTTTGCGGCCAGCCTCAGCTACTTAGTGAGGCCTCTGCAACTTAGCGAGACCCTGTTTCAAAATAAAGAATAAAAAATAGGGCTGGGGGTGTAGCTCAGAGGTAGAATGCCCTTGGGTTCAATCCCCAGTTCTGCCAAAAAAAAAAAAAAAAAAAAAAAGAGAGAGAGGACTCTTAGGAAAATTGCTTTCAGCCCAGTGTGAGGCATTCAGCAAGAGGTTCCTGACAGTTACCTGGTGTCCTTGGAAGAAGTTTGAGATCCCCATTCCTGGTGATCCTACCTGGAAAATAAACATCAGACCAACTGCGGGGCACACATATAGCAAGTGCTTGCTGGTTCTCTGCTGTGCCAGCCTCTGTGCTGGCCACTGGGAATATGAGGCAGTCAAGGAAGTTTCTGCCATCCTCCTCTGCAGGGGCTTGCAGGCAGATACATCCATAAGCAATTCTCATACAGGCTGAGAGGAAAGAAGTATTGGGAGGCGTGGTCAACGGGGAGAGGCAGGTGAAAGCTACTACCCTGTCCCTTCAGCTGCCATGGGGCTCTAGAAATACAGCTTCCTTCTCAGCAAAATGCGATGAAACAAACTACCAAAACATAGCAACTCGAGCCTCTGATTATGCTGGAGGGTTCTGTAGACCAGGAATGCAGGCAGGGCCCTGCAGGGATAGCTTGCCTGGCTGGGGGCATGAGTCATGTGGAGGTGCCGTCATTCTCGTGTCTGGTGGCTCCGACCTACCGGCTGTTTTCTGGAGCACCTACGTGGCCAAGGCTTCCTCACATCTTGGAGGCCTCCGGGTTGGCCTTCTGACATGGAAGCTCAGGACCCCCAAGCATGAATGTCCCTAGTCCTTGGCTCAGGATTTCTGCCCTGGCCTGAGAATTCCTGAAGTGTTACTTCATCTGAACTTATTAGGTGCAAGCAAGCCACAAGCCTGCCAAAGAGATGGCGAGGCAGTTAGACTCCACCTCCCAATGGAAAGGAAACGTGGAGAACAGGAAATTTTGTTGTGGCCATCATGAAAAAATATGCGCTAAGCTGAGCACAGTGGCGCACACCTGGAATCCCAGCTATTAGGGAGACTGAGGCAGGAGGATGGCAAGTTCAAGGCCACCCTGGGCAACTTAGCAAGACCCTGTCTCAGAATAATAAATAAAAGCCAGGTGTAGTGGTGCATGCCTATAATCCCAGTACTTGGGAGGCTGATACAGGAGGATCGCAGATTAGATACCAGCCTTAGCAACTTAGCGAGACTTTCAGCAATAAAAAATAAAAAAAGGCTGGGTATAGCTCAGAGGCAGAATGCCCCTGGGTTCAATCCCCAGTACCACAATAAATAAATAAATGAATGAATAAATAAATAAATAAATAAATAAATAGAGCTGGGGATGTAACTCAGTGGTAGAGCACCCCTGGGTTCAATTTCCAGTCCTGCCAAAAAAAAGAAAAAAAGAGGGAGAAACACCACGACCCAAAACTCTACTCCGGGTAGATCAGGCCCACCATTTGCTGCCCAGTCTATGGAGAGCAGGTCTACATGGGCCTGGCAGGTGGGGTGGGCATAAGGGGAAAGAAGCTGTTCTCTTCTATCCTTACACAATTTCATTTGACCATGGCTTCGTTTTCTGCTCCTGCCTGACAACTTTATATATCTAACCCAGATCTTTTGAGCCTTAGACCAGTATGTCCAGCTGCCTGCCTAGTTTACCTTGGATTCTTCTGGAAAATGGAGATGCTAATGCCATCTTCCTCACAGAATGACTGTGAAGATAACAGTCAATAACAAGACAATACAAGGCACTTAATACAATGCCTGGTGTGTGTAAGTGCTCAGGAAGTGTTGGTTATTGTTATTTGTCATCTCTACTTGGATAACTTAAAATCTTGCCAAACTCAACATAACCAAAGCTGAGCTCATAATATACTGCCCAGGCCTGCCCAGCCCTGTGCTCCCCATCTCATTTGCCCATGCCTGAGTCCTGACAATCACCTTTCTTTTTCATTTTCTATTTATTTATTTATTTATTTATTTATTTATTTATTTATTATTTAGCAGTACTGGGGATTAAACCCAGGGGCATTCTACCTCTGAGCTATGCCCCCAGCCCTATTTTATTTATTTTTTGAAATAGTTGCTGAGGACCTCGCTAAGTTGCTGAGGCTGGCCTTGAACCTGCGATCCTCTTGTCTCAGCCTACCAAGAACTGGGATTACAGGTGTGTGCCACCATGCCCGGCTGGCAATCACCTTTTATACCTCTCTCCCTCGCTCTCCTCATGTCTAACCCAACCCCAAATCTTAACAAATTTACCTTCTAGATATTTCTCCATCCCAACACCTTAGTCCAAACTACAACTCTCTCTCCTTTGAACTCTGACCATGGCCTCCTTCACTGGTCTCCCAAACTTACTAGGTCCAGTTCTCCTTTCACACACCTTTAAACCATTCTTCATACAGCCAGCAGCCAGAAAATTTTCTAAATGTTAAGCTGATTGTGTTACTCCCCCGGTTAAAACCCTTTATCAATTCACTGTTGCTCTAAAGAAAAGACAGTTCCTTCATTTTTTTCTTTTCTTTTCCTTTTTTTTTTTTTGGTACAGGTGATCAAACCCAGGTCCTCACACGTGCTAGGCAACCACTCTACCACTGAACTACACTCCTAGCCCTTTTTATTTTGAGACCCGGTCTTGCTAAGTTGCCCAGGCTGGCCTCCTGCCTCAGCTCCCTGGATTACAGGTTTGTGCCACCATGCCTGCTTCATCATTGGCTCTTAAAGCACCAGGCATATCTCCCTGGTAGCACTTGTGACATCTGTTTGGTGATTATTTGATCAATATCTCTCTCCTCCAAAACCCAGTAGGCTCCATGAGGGCTAGGGCCATGTCTGGGTTTGCTTACCCAAAGCCAAATATAGCACCTGACTCATGATTCTGTAATGATTTGTAGATGGATGGATGGATGGATAGAAGAGAGAGGAGAGGAGAAGGCCCAGGGCCATTATGTCTAGGGAATGTTGGTGAATGAGGAAATGGGCAGCTCGGGCAGAGCACAGATGACTCACAATACGCCTGACTGTCCAACTTAAGGCAGATGCAGGCTAGAAGAAGGAGTGGGGATTGGAGACACTCGTCTCCCTGCCCCAGGGCCTCTCTTCTGCAGGTGTTTGAGGCTCAAGTAGTTTCATGGCTTCCAGAACTGAGTACAGCATAGCCAGTGGGGCTTGGGGCCTGCCTGGTCCAACGTCCTCCTTTCCAGATGAGGGTCAGACAGGAAGTGAGTCTTGTCAGCGTCCACACAGCCCAGGGCAGTGCAGTGGGATGGAGAAAACAGGGCTTGAGCACTTGGATCTGCTATTCACAGGCTCTCTGTCTGGGGCTCATTCCCCTAGGGGTGTTGGGAGTCAAGGTTCATCACCTGCAGGACTAGCTGACCACACCCTAAAATCCCCATTCCCTTCCCTGCCAGGTGATGCTCCTGTGCTCTGGGCCTCACCACACCCCTACCCAGGGTGACTACCTTTCCAGGCCCCATCCATTCTTCATCGTGATTTCAAAGGTCAGAGAACTGTCCTGGATGCAGTACTTCCACAGGCCTGGGGCATTACAGCCCAGGCTACTTGGAGAAGATGTGAATAAGCCCTTTTGTTTCTGAAGTCTGGTGTCCAGCCAGTGTGGCCTTATACTGGCCATGTGACCTTGAGCAAGGGACTTTGCATCCATCTTATAAGAGGAAACTGAGGCAAAGAGAACTGTACAGGCCAAGGGGTTTTATAATCCATAATTTCCTAGTCATGAGTCAGAGGTGGTAAGAGCTTCTCAGGGGTGATACGTATAAATGATGAGTTAGTAGAGGGCTTCACGGTTTACAGTAAGTCATGCCTTTTGAATCTCACGAACCTATTAATAAGTTTATTAGCATAGGCTCTCAAATATGTGCCAGACCCTCCAGGAATCATAGGTACCTTTCCAGTGGTGGGAATTCAGGCACTGCAGCAAGTCAGCTGAAGAGATCTAGAGCAGAGAGGGACTCTGTCTAGAGACCTTCCAAGGCACCTAATCAGTTTTCCTTGATGACCAGGATCCCAATCTTTAAACCAAAGGCATGTGGGTGAGGTGTGAGGGCCAATGCTGAGGACCCACCCGTGTGGAGAAGATGGCAAAGCAGGAAGGGCCCTTCACCTGGACTGGAAGAGGATGCTGGCAGAGTGGGAGCCAGGATGAGGCAGGGCCACCCCACACCTCCAGCCACAGACAGTGTCTCTGTCCCAGGTCCCTCCCCTTAGGCCTGGCATTCCAGGTCCATGGCACCCCCATATGGACACCATGAGGCAACCCAAGAGCTCCAGGCTCCAGCCGGTTGCTCATGGCACAGCCAAGCAGCCTCTGCCCATTCTGATCCCCAGCCCCGCCCGCATCAGGCACACCGCTGCCACAACCAGAGGTAGCGCCCCCTGCTTCGCAACGGAAGGCTCTCACTGCTCCTCCTGGTCCAGCTCTTCCCTCACCATGGTCCATGACACCGGCTCCACATAAGCCCCATTGGAGAGGAGAAACTACTCCCCAGCAGTGAAAAACAATCTCCCAGAGATGTGCAGGCAGAAACTCAGGCCGGGCATGGTGATGCACACCTGTATTCCCAATACTGGGAAGCTGAGACAGGAGGAACCATGTTCGAGACCAGCCTCACCAACCTAGTGAGACCCTGTTTCCGAATAAAAAATTAAAAAGGGCTGGGGGTGTAGCTCAGAGGTATGCCTTGGGTTCAATCCCCCCCAGCAGAAAGAAAGAGAGAGAGAGAGAAGAGAGAGAGAGAGGAGAGAGGAGAGAAAGGAGAGAGAGAGGAAATAGGAGAGAGGAGAGAGAGAAAGAGAGAGAGAGAGAAGGAACAGGTACCTGAAGCATGAACCTAACTCCAAAGTCCAATACAGGCAGCCACTGGTCCTGAGCACTCTGCCCCCCTCTCCACTGCCCAGGCCTGCTTGTGTCCACCCAGGCTGTCCAGAGCACACTGCCATTCCCTTGCCCTATGGTCCTTACTAACAGCAGTAGCTCTAGTCTCTAACTCCACAGTGCAGAGTCCTCCTACGTCTCCTGCCACTGACAGCAGAGTCCTGCAGCCAGGCAGTCTGGGATTTGACCTAACTCCTCCAAACTTTTTTCTTCCTACCAAACTCAATCACTGGTCTCTCACACTGCGCCCTCCTACCGCCATGCTTTGCACATGCTGTTCCCCCGGGGCTCTTTGCCTAGAGTACTTCCTTCCCCAGCCCAATCTATCCTTCAAGACCCAGCTTAAATGCTATCTCCTGGAAGCCTTCCCAAACTCTCTGACTTTTCTTTAATGTTTTATCTTCGGTTGTCTTCTGAAGCTCATTTCCACCTCATGAGGTTTGTATACCTAATGAATGACCTGCCCCACTTTTTTTGTTTTTTGGTTCTGGGGATTGAACCCAGGGGCATTCTACCTCTGAGCTACACCCCCAGCCCTATTTTATTTTTTGTTTTGAATCAGGGTCTCACTAGGTTTCTGAGAGTCTCCTAAGTTGCTGAGGCTGTCCTGGAACCTATGATCCTCCTGTCTCAGCCTCCCAAGGACTGGGATTATAGGCGTGCGCTGCCATGCCAGGTTGACATGCCTTTTAAGGTTCAGATTGGTTGTGAGTCTTCTTATTAGCATCTAGCATAGCACCCTGACCACAGCAGGGACTCAATAAATGTACTGAATTAATTATCAATGAATCCAGATCCTAAATTGCTGTTCACTAAAGAATGCTCATCACTTGCTGAGTGAATGGACTATTTTTATAATTCCAGACCTTACGGAGACATTAAACAAATTATGTTGAGCATCAAAATGATATAAAGACTAGCCGGGTGTGGTGGTGCATGCCTGTAATCCCGGTATAAGGTCTACCCACATACCTTCACAGGGGTTTTAGTCACAACAGGTGACAGTGTGAGAAGCAGTGTGACCACGGATGAGGCTGGGATGCTGAAAGGCAAGCCTTATCTCTAACTAAAGAAAACTCTTAATTTTTACCTATTGGGAACAAAACTAGAGAGAGATACAATAGGAAAGAAAACAGTGGGGCTGAAGTTGTAGCTCAGGGGTAGAGCATGTGTTTAGCATGCACTGAGGCCTGGGTTCAGTCCCCAGCACCATATTAAAAAAAAAAAAACAGTGCCTAAAGACATTTAGATTTGAGGGGATTTTAAAATTTAATTTCTCTAGTGGATACATCTTCATACATTAGGAATTTGCTAAAAAGCTAACAGTTTTTAAGTTGATTTGTCTAAAATATGAGTTTTTATTGTACTTCTCTTTAAAAAAACTAAGGGTCATGAGAGTGACCAAGGTATAATGATAGGAACACTAGACATTTTAGGGTCCTTCATTTGAGTGTCAAAGTTAATTTTCTTTTCTTTTTGTTTTTGTTTGTTTGTTCGCGGTACCGGGAATTGAACCCAGGGGCATTCTACCTCCGAGCTACACCCCCAGCCCTATTTTTTTTTTATACTTTATTTTGAAACCGGGTCTCACGAAGTTGCGGAGGGCCTCACTAAGTAGCTGAGGCTGGCAGCGAACCCGGATCCTCCAGTCTCTACCTCCCAAATACTGGGATTACAAGCGTGCGCCACCACGCCCGGCCTGTTAATTATCTTTTCTGAGCCTCTATTTCCTCATCTTTAAAGTGGGGGTCATTTTTTAAATTATTAATTTAGATCCAGCCTCTTTAAAAGAAACTGCAGTCAGCTTTTTATGAAGTTATGAGGATCCAGGAAATAATGAAGGTGAGAGTACTTTCAAATTTCAAGGCGGGTACATGGCAATGTACCATCCTATCAGTCAGCCATCCCTATCACCAGCAACATACGCCACCTAGTGGCCCAAACCAGTAACTGCATCTGAATACAATTCAAACAGTATATGGCTGGAACCACAAATTCAGCTTTACTACGTTTGAGAAAAACATCTAGTGTGATAAAAAAGAACTCAGAGGAAACACAATATACAGGAAGAGCTTCATATTGCCATTAATGTATTTCATAGATGATTAATATTAACCAAACAACAGGTTTTTATAAAAAAGAACATTCAGGAAACAAAGTCCTGGTGGGCTGAAGCTGATTGTTAAATTTTCAGGAATTCTGCAAACCAGTTAAACATAGGCAGTATTAAAAATAAAATTATAAAAACTCAGGTAATTAAATTATATTCAAGATAAATATAATAAATACTCAGAATTATCACTTCCTAATTATTTCACATCACTTAGCTATTCTCAATTGTCTTATAATCACTTACACCTATTGCAACTATATAGGAAATTACTATATACTGCTGTGCTACTGAGTATCTTCCCCCAACAGCATGTTGTACCATCTGATTAGTAACCTGAAATCATCCATGGTAGGAGTTTATGCTACAAAAATAGGTAAACACTACAAATCAGAGCTGTTGTTTTTCCCCAGTCAGTCACGAAACATACACATTTATTTATATTTATTTGTTTATTTATTTATTTATTTTTGTGGTACCAGAGATTGAACCCAGGGGCATTCTACCTCCGAGCTACACCCCCAGCCCTATTTTTTATTCTTTATTTTTGACACAGGTTCTCACTAAGCAGCTGAGGCTGGCCGTGAACCCGCGATCCTCCTGTCTCAGCCTCCCAAGTACTGGGATTACAAGTGTGCGCCACCACACCCAGCCATTATGAAACATTAGGAAATTAGAGAATCAAAAATCTAATGTGCAAATGAATTCCAGAAAGAGAACATAAGAAAATAGTGGGGTGGTGGTTCACACCTGAAATCCTAGTACTTGGGAGGCTGAGACAGGAGGATCGCGGGTTTGAGAATAGCCTCAGCAAGTAGTGAGACTCATCAGCCTGGTGAGACCCTGTTTCTAAATAAAGATAAAATAGGGCTGGGGGTATAGCTTAGAGGTAGAATGTCCCAGGGCTCAATCCCCAGTACCACACAAAAAAAGAAAATAGTGGAGAAGAAATTAAAGAGTAATTAAGAAAATTTCCCAGAACTACAAGACAATTTTAAGACTGAAATAGTTCACTGGGTACCTTGCAGAATAAATGAAAAATAAATAAAAACAAGGTATTATTGCAAATTTCACAACGCAAGGAAAGAGGGCAAACAAAACCAGGTTACAAAGGTGTAGGCATGAACCGGGTGTGGTGGTGCACACTTGTAATCCCAGTACTTGGGAGGCTGAGACCGGAGGATCCAGGTTCGCAGCCAGCCTCAGCTACTTAGTGAGGCCCTCCACAACTTAGTGAGACCCTGTTTCAAAATAAAGAATAAAAAATAGGGCCGGGGGTGTAGCTTACAGGTAGAATGCCCCTGGGTTCAATCCCTAGTACGGGGGGGGGGGGAAGGGGTAGGCATTAGAATATCTGACTTCTCAGCAACAGCAATTTTTTTTGGCTTTTTTGTTTTGGTGGTACTAGGGATTGAACCCAGGAGCATTCTACCTTCGAGCTACACCCCAGCTCTATTTTTTTTTTTTTTTTTGCGGTACCGGGGATTGAACGCAGGGGCCCCCGGCCCTATTTTTTTTTTTATACTTTATTTTGAGACCGGATCTCACGAAGTTACGGAGGGCCTCACTAAGGAGAGAGAGACAGAGAGACAGAGAGAGAGAGGGAGAGAGAGAGAGAGGGAGTGTGCACGAGCTGAGGCTGGCCACGAACCCGGATCCTCCGGTCTCTGCCTCCCAAAGTACTGGGATTACAAGCGTGCGCCACCACGCCCGGCTAAAAAAACTTTTTTTAGGGAAAAGTATTTCCAACCTAGAACCTATTCCCAAATTCCCTATCAATCAACAGTGAAAACTGGAAAAAGATTTCAATTTTTTCCATCCCTTAAGGACATTCATTTAACAAATATTAGGTACCCATTATATGCCAGACATCTTCTAAGTACTAAGCATATAGTACTGAACAAACAAGGTCCCTGTCCTAATGGGGTTTACTTATAATCTGAAAAGAGGAAGGCAGCCGGGCGTGGTGGCGCACGCTTGTAATCCCAGTACTTTGGGAGGCAGAGACCGGAGGATCGGGGTTCGCGGCCAGCCTCAGCGCTCGCGCTCTCTCTCTCCCTCTCTCTCTACCTAGTGAGGCCCTCCGCAACTTCGTGAGAACCGGTTTCAAAATAAAGTATAAAAAAATAGGGCCAGGGGTGTAGCGCAGAGGTAGAACGCCCCTGGGTTCAATCCCCGGTACCGAAAAAAAAAAAAAGAGGAAGGCAATAAACAAAACACAGCAGCATGCCCAGTGATTTTAAAAAGTATTTTCTTTTTAGGATGGTTAGGGAGAGCCTTTCTGGTGTGGTGACATTTGAACAGAGACCTCAATGAAGGAGCAAGCCACATGGTATGTACCTGAGAACAAAAACCATTCAAGTGGAGGACTTAGCAAGGGTGGGGACCCTGGGTAGAGCATTGGTGTGGCCAGGCTAATGTGACTGGAAAGGCTGGTACAAGATGAAAGCAGAGGTAGCTGGAGGCACAGAGTAAGATCATGAGTCCTTTGTATTGGACACTTCCCATGTGCCCCTCCAGGCCCACTCTTAACCTCCTCGGTCAACACCCGCTTAAGGACCACACCAGCAAGCTTTCTTGACCTCTGACATGACCTCTGAGATTTGGCCAATGGGATGTCCTGGCAAGAAATAGGAGGGTAAGAGGAATCTCTAAGGAGGGCCACAGCTTCTATCAGGTGACCCCCACCAGCTTTGGACACACACACATACCCCAAGTGTGGGGTGGGATATGCTTCACCAAAAGGAAGGAGAAAACTAAGGAGTAAACTTGAGAAAGGGACTCTAACACTGGAGGCAGGAAGAATCCGCACATTGATGATGAAAGGTAACAACTACAGGTCTCAATAGTAACCTAAATTGGAGCTAAAAGATGAAGGATCCTGGGAGGGTTATCACCAAGAAACAAACAAAAAATAAATAGAATTGAACATATTGAGATCTAAACTATGGCTCAAAATTTGGGGATGAAGCCAGGCATGGCTTCATGATTGTCTGTAATCCCAATACTTAGGAGGCCGAGACCAGAGGATCATAGGTTTGAGGACAGCCTCAGCAACTCAGTGAGACCCTGTTTTGGGGTATGGCTCAGAGATAGAATGCCCCTGGGTTCAATCCCCAGTACCACACACACAAAGTATGGGGATGAATTAGAAATAGGAACACAGAGCCAGGCGTGGTGGCATATACCCTACGTGGTAACATAATCCCAGCACTTGGGAGGCTGACACAGGAGGATCACAGGTTTGAGGACAGCCTCAACAAAGTAGTGAGATTCTCATCAAGCTAGCGAGACTCTGTTTCAAAATAAAAAATAAAAATAGGGCTGGGGCCAGGTGTGGTGGTGCACGCTTGTAATCCCAGTACTTGGGAGGCGGAGACCGGAGGATCCGGGTTCGCGGCCAGTCTCAGCTACTTAGTGAGGCCCTCCGCAACTTCATGAGACCTGGTTTCAAAATAAAGTATAAAAAATAGGGCCGGGGGTGTAGCTCGGAGGTAGAACGCCCCTGGGTTCAATCCCCGGTACCGCAAAAAAAAAAAAAAAAAAGAAATAGGAACACAGAACACCAAGCACATGAAAAAGAGATAATTACTAAGACTTTAGGTAAATATATATTTACAAAAATATAAGTACAGGATTGCACCAATGTATTATAGATAAAAGTTATAGAAATATCAACATAGAATATTGATTTAACCATAAATTATTACGTAATTACAAAGATGCCAGGGAAGGAATCTAAGAAAACAAAACCAAGATATGGTGGGGCTGGGATGTAGCTCAGTGGAAGAGCACATTCCGAATATGCATAAAGCTCTGGGTTGGAACCCCAGAACTACAAGAAAAAAATTGTAACGTGTTGTAGTAATTCCACTTTTAGGTATATACCCAAAAGAACTAAAAACAGGTATGCAAACAAGTACATGTCGTGGTGGTGCACGTCTGTAATCCCAGTACTTAGGAGACTGAGACAGGAGGATCGAAGGTTCGAAGCTAGCCTCAGCAACTTAGTGACACCCTGTTTAAAAATTAAAAATAAAATAGGGCTGGGGGGTCTAACTCAGAGGTAGAACATTCCTGGGTTCAATCCCTAGTATCAACACCAAAAAATAAACAAGTACATGTATGTAAATGTTCACAGCAGCACTATTCAAAATAGCCAAAAGGTGGAAAACCCAAATATCCATCAACAAATGAATACATAAACAAATTGTGGTATGTAAACAGTAGATTATTCAACTACAAAAAGAAGTGAAGTACTGATACAACATGTTATATAAATTAACATAAAAAAACATGCTAAGTGAAAGAAGCCAGACCCAAGTCATACATTGTATGATTTAATTTACAGGAAAGACCCAGAACAGCAGGGTGTGGTGGTACACGCCTGTAATCCTAGGGAGGGTGATAGCCCCCCCTCCTCCCCAGGGTCAAGGACAGCCTCAGCAACTTAGTGAGACTCTCAGCAACCTAGAATGAAAAGGGCTGGGGATGTAGCTCAGAGGTAGCATGCCCCTGGCTTCAATCCCCGTACCACCAAAAACCAAAACAAAGAAAACCAGAATAGGCAAAGCCATAAAATCAGAGAGCAGATTGGTTGTTGCCAGGGGCTATAGGAAGGAGAAAATGAAAATGTTTTCAAACTAGAGGGACTGGTTACACACTATAAATGTACTAAATAATACTGAATTCACTTTGTGTATATGGTTTGTTTTTTTGAGACCAGCTTGGACCACTTTAGGAAACCCATCACTTGATCTTTCAAAGAAACCTACACATTCTAGATGTTCATTTTGACTGTTTCAAACACGCTGGGCATGGTGGCAAACGCTTGTAAACCCAGTACTTTGGGAGGCAGAGACCGGAGTTTCCGGGTTCGCGGCCAGCCTCAGTCTCTCTTTACTTAGTGAGGCCCTCGGCAAACTCGTGAGACCCGGTTTCAAAATAAAGTAAAAAAAAATAGGGCGGGGGTGTAGAGGTAGAATGCCAAAAGAAAAGAAAAAAGCCGGGCGTGGTGGCACATGCTTGTAATCCCAGTACTTGGGAGGCTAAGACGGGAGGATCCAGATTTGCAGCCAGCCTCAGCTACTCAGAGAGGCCCCTCCACAACTTAGTGAGACTCTGTTTCAAAATAAAGAATAAAAAAAAAATAGGGCTGGGGGTGGAGCTTGGAGGTAGAAAGCCCCTGGGTTCAATCCCCTGTACCGCAAAAAAAAAATCTACTGATGCTTTTAAACATCACTCCTACTGCCGGCCAGTTTTTGGTCCATGGCCTTAGAACTTGATACCTATTTTTTTTTTTGCGGTACCAGGGATTGAACCCAGGGGCATTCTACCTCTGAGCTACACCCCCAGCCCTGTTTTTTATACTTTATTTTGAAACCGGGTCTCACGAAGTTGCGGAGGGCCTCACTAAGTAGAGAGAGAGAGCTGAGGCTGGCCGCGAACCTGGATCCTCCGGTCTCCGCCTCCCAAAGTACTGGGATTACAAGCATGCGTCACCACGCC
>PVJS01015286.1:0-39119 GCA_004027185.1 Glis glis
ACACACACACACACACACACACACACACACACACACACACTTCAGTTTTCTTGCCTGTAGAAGCAGAAGCTTTGCAATGGGACAGGCTGGCCTTGCAGGACAGGACCCTGTCATTTATTTGCATGCCCTGGGGTGGCTGGTTACCTAGCAGAGACCTGTTTTTCCACCCAGGCTCAGCATCCCTGGGACCCTCTCCTTCCCCAGCACACGCAGCCCTGCAAAGCCTTGTTGGTGCTGCCGCCACAGGCTAGGATGCCGTGCGAGCAGCAAGGAGCGAGGCCACTGTGCTCCAGCAGCTGGCCTCAGCAAGGTCCATGGCAGCGGATGACATGCAGGTCCACACACCTGGGTGACTGTCCAGAGAGCACTGTCTCCTCCTGGCCCCTCTACGGCCCCCTGGGAAAGTCAGGAGGGCAAGTCAGAAGGCATTTAACAGATGTACAAAGGACCCCCGCGGACCAGACTTTGGCCTGATTTATGAGGCCAAATGGTCGCTCATATCATTGCTAGTCATGGTTCTGACCAAATCAAAATCACTCTCAAAATGAATAATATTTAGCTGAGCGCAGTGGCACAGGCCTGTAATCCCAGTACTTGGGAGGCTGAGACAGGAGGATTGCAGGTTCACGGCCAGTCTCAGCAACTTAGACTCTTAGCAACCTAGTGAGACCCTGTTTCAATATAAAAAATGAAAAGGGCTGGGGTGCAGCTCAGTGGAATAGTAGAATGTCCCTGGGTTCAATCCCTAGCACCACAAAAAGTTTATATATATATATATATATATATATATATATACACACACACATATATATATATATGTACATATATATACACACATATTATACATACAGAGAGAGAGAGAGACAGAGAGAGAGAGAGAGAGAGAGAAGGAGAAAGTATTTGCTATCTCTGCAATTGTTCAAAAGAATATTCTCCACTGTGAAGGTACTAAAAAGAATATACAAGAACATTTCCAATAATAGCAGCACATTAGAATGAACTTAGTGTCTTCCAAGGTCAATTATCCTGAGGGGGATCACAATCAATTGGGAGTTTTCCTTTTCAGAATCAGTCACATTACTTTATTATCATTCCTTATACAGAGGCATAAGAACACACGTATAGCTGGGCGTGGTGGCACACACCTGGAATCCCAGTACTTGGGAGGCTGAAACATCGCCTGCCCACGTCTCCCATGTCCTTGCCTCCAGCAGACCATCATCTGCAGACCCCTATGCCAAAGCCTCATGATCCCCACTCCTCTTTCCTAAACTCATTTCCTCCTTTCTTTTTCCTCTCTCTCTCTCTCTCTCTCTCTCTCTCTCTCTCTCTCTATTTCTCTATCTCTTATTCTAGTACTGGAGATTGAACAGAGGGGCATTCTACCTCTGAGCTACAGCCCCAGCCCTATTTTGAAACAGGGCCTCACTAAGTTTGTGGAAGGCCTCACTAAGTAACTGAGGCTCCTGTCTCAGCCTCCCAAGTACTGGGGTTACAAGTGTAGGCCGCCACACCCAGCTTCTCTTTCTCTTTCTATAGACCTCATTTTAGCTAGCAGCACTATTAATCCACTCAGTAATTTAAGCCAGAACCTTCGAATCATTCTCAGTATTCACTTCTTAGTGTGTGACCTTGAGCAAGTCTGTCTCCTTATCTGTAAAATGGGTAAGAGCATTATCGTGTGGGTGAATTGAAAGAATACACATAACTGTTTAGCCCAGGGTCTGGCACAAAGGCAGCCCTTCCTGTCCTTGGCTGTATTATTTCTCTGAGCAGAGCAGCAGAGAGAGACTGCCAGCTTCCTCCTCCTCACCTAGAGCTTCAGCAGGTACAGAGGTCGGGGGTGGTCACAGCAGCTGGCTGAGATTTATATGTAAATACCCTGAAATCGGGATTCAGGATGGAGATGATCTGGTGGCTGGGGACCACGAGTGGGCTCACATTTAGATTAGATTCACAAAACCTGGGCTATCCATGCCCACACCACGGAGGGTTATATTCTGTTCCCCACATACCCAACTTGGTGAGAGTCAATTGACATATAGTTTATCCTCAGAACCTTACTCCTTTCTGTGTACTTCACCTAGCCCAAGTAATTTATTTTGGCCAGTTATATCTTCATATAAATCTTTTTTTTAAATTTTTTGTGGTACTGGGATTGAACCCAGGGGCATTCTACCTCTGAACTACACTCCCAGACCTATTTTATTGTTTAATTTTGAAACAGAGTCTAAGTTGCAGAGGGCCTCGCTAAGTTGCTGAGGCTGGTCTTGAACCTGCAGTCCTCCTGTCTCAGCTTCCCGAGTACTGGGATTACAAGCATGTGAACCATGCCTGGCTCATATAAACATTATAAAGTATATGTTCAATGTGAATTTATTGTATCTTGCTGTGATAGAAAGAACATGAGTTTGGGGTTTGGCAAAACTTGCGCTCACTCTTACTAGCTACTTGGATTTGAATGAATAACTTACACTCTAAGCATCAGCGTCTTTCTTTACAAAATATGGACAGGAACATTTGCTTATACGATTACGTGTGTTAAGGGATATAACACAGTACAGCATACATGATGTGCCTTGGAAGTGGGAAGTTCCTTCTGATCTCTTACATCTATAGTAAACTACATATTTCTACGGTAATCAGAAAGTCTGAGTTTCCATTTTTCCTGTATCGTTGGCCAAATGAGTTCCTTGATGTCTATATAATTCTGTTTATTTGCCTATGGAACAGGGCTGATACTTCTTGTAGCTTACTTCCTAGGATTCTGGAAGAATTAATATATTTTGTGCACCACACAAGGCTGCTATGGCAACTAAACCCCTGTGGGCAGTATCTAGCCTTGATACGTTAGAACAGGAAAGTCTGAACTCGCAGAGATCCATTCTTGGGGAGCAAGAACATGCACATTGCTGGTGGCATTGCAAAGTGGTTCAGCCTTTCTGAAGGGACAGTGGCAGCATGGCGCCAGTGCTACTAAACTGCTTTTCCTTTTGGACTTATTGATTCCACTTTGGGGAAAACATCCAAGGAAATTACACTTGCTCCTTTCCCCATTCTACAAAGAGACATATACAAAATTTTTTGAAACACAGAAATGAAATGACATATATCATTCCAGGGACTGGGGTATCTTAACATAAAAGAATGTAATAAAATGACAAGTATGTGGACTAGGTTGACATGTGTCACATGTGTGTAGATGTATGTTCAGGTTCCTTATCTGAAACATGGGAATAAAAATTATACCTAACTGTTGAGGCTGTAGTCAGGAGTTCATGGGTTAATGCATGAAAAGCCCCCAGAACCATCCGTGCCTGGCACGTAGGAAGCACTCTCTAAATGTTTCCTATTATTATTCCACAAAAAGCTAAAAGGAATAAAAGGAAAATACAAACCAGCATGGACATATTAATCATCAGAACAATGGTACAGGACACTAATCATTTCTAGAATGGATTCCAGAGGGATGGGAGGTTTTAATACTTAGTACGTTCCTATCTTCCTCCCATGATCATAATAAATCAGAAAAAAATGAGTGAACAAATATTCTTCAAAACAAACTGGCAATGGTTCTGAAGACAAGTCTAAGCAATTTCTATGAGACATGTCTCTAGCTTTGGCCAAGGCCACTGACTGATTTCTAAGCAGAACGCAGGCAGAGCAGCCCTGCAGGCTTCGAGCTAACTGTGCTCCACCAGCTGGGAAGCGGGGTGGGCAGGGGCTTAAACCCAGTCCCTCATTCTGCCCACTCTACCACACTGCATGAAACTAGTCAATGTGGCTTCCCCATATTAGGGGTTTCACCCATCTTGCTGTATGTTTTTGTGTAATCTAGCATCTGAACATGTTCCTGCTAATGATTTCTACTTCTAACTTGATTGAGGGGGGACCACATCTGGACAGAGCCATGCCTGGAGACTGCAGGATAAGGCTGTCACCATTTTTACCTGGATAGTGAGAAACTCTACTGCTGATGGAACTGGTCCTTTCTAGGGAAGGCTGGCATCTAGAGATTATCTTGCTAAGTGAGGTCAGCCAGTCTCAGAAAGTGAAGGGTCATACATTTTCTCTTGTATGTGGAAACTAGAGAGAAACTGGGAAACAAAAGGGACTTCAGGTAAAGGGGGAGAGACAGCAATAGAATAGTGGAAAGGGATGTGGGGAGGGAGGTGTGGAGGGGAAAAGGCAGCCTGGTGAAGGAAACAGTTCAAATAATGGCTACGTGCATATATGAAGTTATCACTACCGATCGCAATAATATGTACGGGGAGGAGGCGGGAGCCGGTGGGATTGGGAGGGGAGCACACCAAGCTCTGTGTGCATGTATGTTTCTATCACTCTGAACCTCATTATGATGTATGATTACAACGCACCAGTAAAAGTATATTTAGAAAGTAAACAGAAGCTAAAAATTAAAACTTTCACATGAACCAAAATAAATAAACAAACAAATAAATAAACAAAGCAGACACTGGTCCCAGGATACTTTCTTCCCTCACCCGGACCACTGGTTGCTCGTATGGACCAAGATGTCCTTCTGCATATAGAACTTTCTAAGGGCCTCACTTTTTAGAGTAACAACTGGGTTCCCTCCATCTGGATGGTTCCAACCCCCCTTTCGTGTCCCTAGGTTCTAGCCATCCTCAGCACTGCGCTCCATGTCCCTTCCCCAGTGGATGTTCTCAGTGTAGGCCAGCACTGTTGATTAAACATTTATCCTGTCCTTCTCGACACTCAACACACATACAATTACTTGTCCCACTTCCAGCCTCCCACGGGATTCTAAATTCTAGGCTGGCAGCCCCGTGCCTGGTGCTCATGGTTCGCCATCCTTGCCCAGTGCCAGGTACATACACATGCCTTGGATGTAAATGAATTAACAAGCAAATGAATGCAGACCGCAAGAAGAGGACAGTGCTTCATCCTCCATATTAATGACGAAGTCTGGAATTTTAGCATTAGTGGGAAGCTGTAGTACTTAGTGTAGGGAGTTATCCCGGAAGCCTCTGAAATCATGCCAGCTAGGGGACTTGGGGAAAGGTTAAATAATTCTGAAAGCAGTCAGGACTACCCAAAGGTGGCTGCAGGTCCCCCAGAGACCCCAAGAACACTTACTTACCTGCACTATCCGTGTGGGTCCTACTGGCTGTGGCTTTCATCATTTTCTCGCTGAATAAAAGAAAAAGAGAGTCAGCTATACAGTTTCCCAAGTGCTTTGCTTTGCCTTACTTTTCTACTTTTGCTCCTTCCATTCACTATTCCAAGCAACTAGCAGTGATGGCATTAAGCGATGAGGGCGTTCCGGCATCAGCACCATGACTGGCTTGAATGGAAGCTTCCGAGGTGTGCATCTGACACAGGTGGAATGTAGCTGGGCACATGAGTGACTCTCTGATGGTGGCGGGCGTGGACACGTGTGGACGGTGGTGGCAGGCACTGTGCAGTGAGCGACCCAGGAAGCCACATGCACTGGGAAGCCCGTTTACCCTTCTTGAGCCAAAGTGTTACCTTCGTCCAAGAATTACCAGAAGGAAAATGAAAAAACCAAACAAACCCATGATTCATAGAGATGTGAATATTTTTAGCCTTGAAATGATTATGAGGAAACGAATTTGGATGAATGAATGATCTTAATGATTAAAGAGAAACAGGTTGAATTCATTGCCCAATCGGAAGGCTTGCTTCTTTTTACCTAGATGCCTCTTTGCTACTACTTGTAATGGGCCCTTTAAAAAGTGCAGACTGAACCAGGCCAGTTAAACTGGCAATCTGCTTCTCCATGGCTTGCATCCTCTCTCTGTAAAACAAGAGAATTGTTTGTTAAAGCTCTATTGACTTTCAGACTGGTTTTTCTAGGTGAATGATCCACCCAACGGTTATAAAAGGTACCACCTAGTAGCCACCAAAGTTCACCTCAATCTGGCTTAGAAACCGGAAGAGCCTGCAAATCCTGGGCTGAGAGCAAGATTCAATGACCAGAGTTGAGTATTAAGCAGTGACCTCACTAAAAAGACACTGCACAGGCCGGCAGAGGCCTCCTGGAAAACTGGAAAGAAATCTCCCTTGGAAATACTTCTGTGCGCACATCACGTGTCTTTGAGCCTTTCTGCCCTGCTTCATTATTTTACCTGGCACACAAGGGCTCCCGTCTGGACCCACGATGCCCCAGGCCAGGCGCTGCACAGTCTACTCACTTCTAGACTGATCTTCTCAGCTGGGAGACTGCAGAATGGTTTTGGGGTCAGTGATGGAGATGTTTGCTGTATGTATAGTTGCACTTGTTTTATAGCCCAAGGGCAACTCAAACAGATGTCTCTTATTAAGACCATGGAAAATATGATCGAAATCAGTGTATATTTGGGAATAGATGATACTCAATGTAATGTCAGAAACTTTAGCCTGGAGGATTTTATAACTTCAAGTAGGAAAATGAACACCCCTAACGAGTTGGTATCTCAGGACACTGATAAAAAATTCCCCTAGATATTGATTGTGGGCAGATACTGTACCTCCCTCTCTTTTGGGATCACTGAAGCCACGTCAGGCATTTGAAATGGACACATTTCTGGATCTCAGAGAATGGATGTTACAGAACTATTACTATTATTTTTAACACATTTTAAAAACAACTGGCCATGTCAAGAGTGCCATGTTACCTCCTGTGAGTTCACTTACATACACCTGGTAGTTAAAAACAGGAAGAGAGGGGAGAATGGTTTAAGTAGTATGGGCATCTCGCCATCATACCCCATGAGCGGTGTCCTACCTACCTACTTAGGGAAGTGAGCACTGTGGGTCTGTCCTACAGCGTTGGTGTGAGTGACAGTGATTCCTATGTGTCAAACAGCAGATCTATACACCGTGGCTCTTAAATACAACCAACCTCACTACTTTTCTTAGTGCTCAACCAGAAAATAAACAGTGATCTGTCCTTTCACTAGAAAAAAAGCAACTGGTTAAGCTGGGTTCATGGTGATGATTTATCTGTATCTTGAATTTTATGACAATCAAAAGCATTTTCAAGTTTTGGGTCATGAGTTTTTGCCTCTGGAATATAACCCTTAATGCCATATGAAATGCTAAGTTTAATTTCCCAATTACAAGTTTCTAATTCCAAAATTCCACATGCTTTCTTTAGTTTAAAATTGATGGGTCTGTCAGAATACCAAGTTTCTTGGATATAAGTCATACAGTCTGGACAGTTCATGGTTGTAAACCCCAAGAAGGAAAAAAAAATAAGTATTTACAATATGATCTCTCTGTTCTAATGGAGTGGAAAGAAGCGATCTCCAGGGGTGAGCAGGGAAATGCATCTCCACAGAGTGACTTTGCAAATGGTACCAGGCACACTGGTGGATGTTAAGCCTCTTGAATGGTAGAGCATTCTCAGCCATGCCTGTGTGATTGGCTTCTTTCTCATAAAATTACCGATGTGTCAAAGAGAAAAATTAGTAAGAAATTGAAATAAGGAGAGCAAATTAGTAAAAACCCACTGGAAACCCCAAGTATATCAAACCAGGTCACAGTGGCACGTCAGAAGCAGTGGGGTGGTGACTGATCATGCCGTCTGCCATATTGGAGACACAGACTCACACTAACTCTTGGGAAATGAATGTCTTCCTAGGGAAAGTGGTGTGTACTGGGCAAAAGTCATCCAGTGTCCTCATTCACCCCACAGGGGCTGGCTCTGTCCACAACAGTGCTTGAAATCCAACCCATGATCCTAAAACAGGAGGTGCAACCCATGATCCTAAGACAGGAGGAGCTACCAGTTTACTGCTCTTACTCAAATGCAAATGCATTTGAATCTCTTACTAGGCAAATGCAAAGAACCTCTCTCTCTCCAGTGGCATGATGCTTTTATTTATTTTTATTTCTATTTTATTTATTTTTTTGTGGTACTGGGGATTGAACCCAGAGGAATTCTACCTCTGAGTTATACTTCTAGCCCTTTTATTTTGTTTCATTTTTGAAATAGGGTCTCGCTAAGTTGCTGAGGCTGGCTTTGAACCTGCGATCCTCCTGTCTCAGCTTCCCAAGTACTAGGATTACAGACATGCACCACCACACCCGGCTAAGGCATGGTATTTTTAGAGTCTAGACAACTTTGGTTAGGGAGTGGCTTGAGGGTTCTGTGCAACTGGAGTGTGACATGTGACGGCATGGTGACAACTGAAGTACCCAGAGTAGACAGCACTATCAAGAGATGCAAGAAACAGGGCGGTCTACAGCTGAACAGAACAAACAAGAATCTGCTCAGAGGGAAATGGCAGAGGGGGTGCTGGGATCCCCAAACTGGCCCTGGAGACAATGCTGCTTAGGGCTAAAGCCGGGTTCTTTCTGATCCTCTCTGGTTAACAGCTTTCATTCTCTTGTCCAGCCAAGGAGAGCCGCTGCATTAAAAACCAGAACTGGGGAGAGGGCATTGACAGGCCAGTCGACAGATCTTCAGCTGGTTCATCATGGTGGTTAGATTGTAGAACGTCACAGCACCGGCTAGAGTCCTCTCCACCCGGGGGCCACAGGGTGGATTTTGGTATTCTCCTCTGCTAAGTGAGTACTTGGCTTCTCCCCTGGGCTTCCCCAGATGATAGTTTAGGGTGTAGAGAGTGAATTCCCAAATCACGTCTCACTCCCTTGTCCTTCAGGGCTGGACACAGTCGCGGGACTGCCCAGGAGGAGAGTTCAGTTGCTGTAGAGCAGAAGCCTGGAGTCTAGGCTGGCCATCCAGGCGCTCCGTGTGCCTGCTGGTGTTCTGAGTTAGTGCATGAGCACTCCTGGGCGGCCTCTTCCAGGAGGAGTCACTGGCAGGGCCACCAGGAAAGAGACACGATGTCTCAGACATAGGGAATCACATCTCTGGCACCCTCCCCATGACAGCAGATGGGGAGGGGGGCAATTCTCTCCCCTCCCCCAGGAAACAGCGAGGCCTGAGTGGGGGGAGGCAGGAACACAGGGCGCACTGATTCTACACGTGTGAGCCACTGTCTTGGCCAAAATCACTGTAGGAAAATACAATTCTTTTGACACATGGTAATGAGAAAACTTTTTCCCTCCTAGTTAATCATCAAAGTGTTTCTGGTTTCAGGATTCATTTGAGGGAGATTATCTGATTTATAAATTCATAAATAAGATTGTCTTTCCATTTCATGGTTGGTAATCTGGAAACAATTTTATGGTTTAACTAAATTAAAGCCACTGGAAACTTACGCAGCCTTCTCCCATGATGAAATGCTATGAAGTATGTTTTAGTGCGAAAGGGGGAAAATAAAAGAAATGTAGTGGAAGAGGAGAAATTAAACGCAACCCTGTCATTTCATTGCCGTGGCAATTCTGCATGATAATCATCAGAATATTCAAGATGCTTAGGCTAATGCTTGCCAGCACTGCTGGGTTTAAGGTATTATGGGACTGGTATAATTACCGTTGAAGAGATGGTTCAAAAATGATTTCATAAACCATTTTATATCATTCCATAAACCTCATTTATGTGATTAGTAGGTATGGTTAACTAGTCATTTAGTGCCATAAGTCAGTTTGAATGAATCTTCTGGAGGCCCAGACATAATATGAATAAAAAGTTCAAGTTAAATTCAGGGTAAGTGCTGATTCCATAATTTTTTTTTTTTTTAGTTCTGGAGATGGAACCCAGGGCACTGAGCATGATAGGCAAGTGCTTTACCACTGAGCTACATCCCCACCCTTTTAATTTATTTTGAGACAAGGTCTTGCTAAATCATCCAGGCTAGCCTTGAACTTGTGATTCTCCTGTATCAGTCTTCAAACAGCTGGTATTACAGGTGTGCACCACCAAGCCTGGCTTCAGTTGTTGCTTTAACCAGCCTTCCTGTAAGCACCACATCTGTCTGTGAAGATGAAGGAACACCCACACTGCTGGAGGCTACTCTCTCTGCCTTTGGAGCACAGGGCAGGAAGACAGCCTGTGATTGGGGCACCATTTTTGGCCAGTGACTCCACTTATATGACTTTTTCTTATTCAAGTTTCAGCTTCAACAGTTTTCGACTAGGTACATGTCTTTGTACTGACCAAGGCTTCATTACACCTGAATTAGGTCCTTGTCCTTGTAGAGCTAAGCAAATTAATGGCTATTAGGGAAACTGGTCAACACTGTTACAAGTACGAGACTGCCAATTCCCCCATAATGAATCCCAAAGGATATGTTTTTAAATATTCAAAAGAGATACAGAGCAGTTGGCTGAATCCAGCCAACCTGGCTGATAAGATTCTCCCCTGATCGGAAGCATGAACTTTCTTAACCAGTTATTAATTTTGAAAACCAGTGGGACGGGACAGTCATTGACAATTACAAAGACTGGCATTTGAAGAGTGCTTACAAGGTGGTCGGTCCTATGATTGACTGATTGACTTTTTTTTTTTTTGTGGTACTGGGGATGAACCCCAGGGGCATTCTACTTCCGAGCTACACCCCCATCCTTTTTTATTTTTTGTTTGGAAACGGGGTCTCACTAGGTTACTGAGTTTCTCTATGTTGCTGAGGCTGTCCTTGGACCTGCAATCCTCCTGTCTCAGCCTCCCAAGTACTGGGATTACAGGTGTGTGCACCACCATGTCTGGCTGATTGACTTCTAATTCTAATATTTTGTGATTTTTCTTTCTGTTCCTGCTCATTCCCTCTTTTCTCCCTCCACCCCCTTGGAAGTGATGAATGATCAGCAACAAATACCGTTGAGCACTGGATTTGTGCTAGGTGCTGTGCCCGCTCTGCGGACCCAGCAAAGAACAAAGCATCATTATTCCTAAGCAGTACCTCCTTTTGCAATCTCAACTTTTTTCCCTCCTGAGAGAAATCTAACTGAACTAAAGCCTCTTAGTCCTGTCAGTGCGGAATTATTATCTAGAGTTGAGTAGTGAGTTATGCTGCTCTTGTTGGTTCATGCCCTGATTCCATGTTATGGGGGGGGGGACCCTGAAAGCAACTAAAGATGCTGTTTTCAGATGAATTCAATACTCTAATCCAAATGATCTGAATGTATGGAAAATCCTCACATATATATGACTTCAAGCAATGAAAGGTTAACTTTCTGTGCAAAGTTAACCAATTTTTAAAAACCGTTTTGTTTAAAAAATAAAAAGGTATATAAACTAGAGGCATTGTTCTAAATCCCCCCAATAAAATTAACTTCTCATAGAAACATCTGGATTAACTGGTAGGTGTGCACCACGGTACCAGCTTGTGTTGCGTATTTTGTTCCAGCAACAGAAAACTGACTGACACAAGGCTGAGGGTCTCAGCCTGCAGAGAACACAAAGTCTCAGAAGGCTCTCACCCCATTTTAAACAGGTGTATCTACTGTCTTTGCCCACCACCCAGAGAAGATCATGTCTGAAATGAGACCTGAATTAGAATTCAAGAATTTCAGGATCTTCTAGTTGGAAGGGTCTTGTTTGGGCCTCAGAGTTCTTCTCATTCTGGGTCTGACTTTGATTGAAGGGGGAAAAATAAAAGGGCGGGACAGGCCAAGAAGCCCAGCAAAGCTCAGCCACACCCAGCCTGGGCTCATCCTGCACAACCCGGTTCTGACACTCCAATAGGGTGCTTTCCGGCACAGCAAGTGCGCCTGGGAACCGCTCCAGGTAGCCTTTAATCTATTTCACAATTCACTTTCTGTGCAGGCAGTCCTGCTTGGGACCAGAAAATGGTTCCAAGTCAGAGGCAGGGACACAATAGTCTCTCAGATCCAAATGGCCAGCATGACTAGATGGCTTCATGGTTTTATATTAGCAAGACTCTTACTTATAAAGAACTTTCCGGTTTACAGAGCACTTTTGTACCCATTTTCATTTAAACTGCAGAGAATCCTGGAGAAATCGTAGTGAGTGACCATCCCCATGTTGCACTGAGGCTCAGCAAGGCAGAGATTTCTTGGGGAAAGGCAGGGAGTTGCCTGCGGACTCCCACGACCGGTGCTCTCTGCTCTTGGCTCTGGGCTGTGTCCTGTGGTGACATGCTACTGGGGTGAGGCACTTCACTTCCTGCTGGCCCTGCCCTGGGTGACTACAGCCTCCACTCCCCAGGGCAAGCCTACACCCTGCTTCATAAAATCACCTATTTTGCATTTTTTCTCCATTCCCTGAGGGCAGTCTTTAATATTCATGCTCTGGAAGTGACATCTCATTTTTTATACAGGTAGAGACTGGTATGAATAGCAGTTCATTCGTGTTTCGGCCTATGGTTTACCTTCAAATGGAGACAGTGTCAGAGCTCTGAAGACACGTTCCTTAAGCGGCCATCGGGTGGCTGTGAAAATCAGCTCCCTGCTCCCACTTACTTTTTATCTGTAAAATCTTAGGGTGGACGCCAAATCGATAAGATAAAGATACTTAGGAAAAAGAAGGAAGACATTTCCTGCATGTGGCCTCTCTAATGTGTTTTGTCTTAGTTACTTGTGCGTGATGGGGAAGGTAGGGACATGCTACCTTCATTATGAAGACAAAAAGCCAGGCATGGTGGTGCATGCCTGTAATCACAGTGCTTGGGAGGCAGAGACAGGAGGGTCACAGGTTTGAGGTCAGCCTCAGTAACAGTGAACTCCTCAGCAACTTAGTGAGACTCTTTTTCAAAATAAAAAAAAATTAAAAAGTAAAGGGCTGGGGGTGTAGTTCGGAGGTAGAATGCCCCTGGGTTCAATTCCCAGGACCCCCAAAAAAGATGCAAAAAGTGGAGGCAATGTGATGGTGAAATGTCATTTGCTGGAGTAGCTCCAGCTGTCGCACCTTTGGGGTGTCTCTCTCGTTTCATCTCCTGTAAATTCAGGCAGTAGGATGCAGTTCTCCAAGGTTCTAGCTGTGAGGGTGGCCAAGAATGGAGAGGACATACTTACTGGCAATACAACTTGACTTACAGGAGTGTGATGGGCAATTCAGACTTTTTAAGACCTGCCATTTTTGAAAGTTAGAATTCACACTTAGATGTGGCTGTATTTTTGTATCACTTCATTCATGGAAACTAAAGCCTAGAGTTCAAATAAGGACAAACAAGTATAATCTTGACCTCCAGAGAGAAGGAAAGCTAATCACAGGAGAAGCTAACATGTGGCTGAGCACCATGAGAACCTGAGATTGGGCACCCATGGGCATTAGATGAGTGCCATCGTTAGGCCACGTGGCTGCCCTCTTGATCCACACTGAGCTGACTTTGCCATCTCTGAAGGAGGCTGGATCTGCACCTCAATAATACCTTTGAAGAGGTTCTAGTTGTCAAAGAAAGGGAGCTATCTGAATCTCACAGCATTCAGGTAATTTTGGTCTCAGACTTAAGGCTTCTGATTGACAGCACCTCATGAATATTCAAAGCAGATGCAGCGGTGCATTTAAATTTGATCTAATTAGTGACTGGCAATGACTTTTCCTTTTGAGAAATTGGCTTAATGCGGCACAGGCCTGTGGCAGTCAATCTCATATGCTGAACAGTATATCTCTGGTATAAGATAGCGCTATCTTCATAAATCTGTCAGTGGGTCAAGTATGTTTATGAGACATCTGTTGCCTGAACTCAACAGTCCAAGGAATGCCTAGCATATATTACTTACCTATGAAGTTATATTCCTATAAATGAAGTCATAATTCAATCTACTGGCACTTATTTGATTTCTGAGACTGGCAAGACATCCTATCATGATGTCATTTTTACAGGAACCGTAATGGTAGAAATATAGCAAATTTTGGATAACGACCAGTCTGCCTTCTCCAGTGAGATCTTTTCATTTCATATGCACGTGCCTTACATTCCAGACCATCTCAACATTTTCATGAAGGCTCCGAGACCAGCATTAGTTTGAGAAAGTGCTTCCTTTTCTGAATTCTTAGCAATTACTGTCTGTATCACTACTTTGGAATTAATTATGTACAAGCAGTCCCCCAAATTATGGCAGGCTTGTAATTGAAAAGTTTGCTTGTACTTTCATTGTTTAGAACTTGAGATAAGTGGTGGTTGGATTCCCAGCTGGCCCACAGAAGCCTCTTGAACCTGCGATGTATTATTAGTCCCATTGTTGCTCTGCATCGTTTTCAAGGAGAACGTGTCCTAACTTCCAGCTGGATGTGGAAACTGGGAAGAGACTCCTCCCTGAAGCGCACGCTTCAGAAGAGTTTGCACTTGGCGCGTCTTTCTTCCTCTCCCTGCTTGGCTAGGAGACACCGTCACTCTGAGGATGCCAAGAAGAGCATCCCAGGCACTACCAAAGCCCAAAGAAATGCAAATAATGAAGTCCTATTGTTACACGTATTCCTCCAAAAAAAAAAAAGGGTATTCAGTATATTCAGTAGGCATTAGGAGGCCAGATGCTTCCTGTACTTAACTGTGGCATAACTTATGCATGTAAATTAAGCTTTTAATGTTTTATGATTGTCTTCACAGTTTATGTTCCTCATGTATGGGAACCACATCTAAGTTTCTTTGTATCCAGCAAAACATCCAATCCACAGCTAAGCCCAGAAGAGGAGCTCAATAAACACTTATTGATCCATAATTAGAGCTCTATGAAAAAGCAATTCAGATAAGAGCTGGGCCAGTCAGGCACGACCAGGCATCAAAACAGATAACTTAATAATTTCAACCATACCTGTCAGGGGTCTTTATCAGCTATCCCAGAGCTCAGATACAATCTTAGAAGGGTGCCCTATACTTGGCTTGTCTTTTTGTCCCTGGACCCAAGAGGATGCGGGGCTGTGACTACTCTCCTGAAATGGACTTAGAGTGACTCTGACATTATATTCTGACCTGACTCTTCAGGCCCACCGATTCCATTCTCTGCTCAGATGTGTCCTATGAGGGAGTTACTATCACTGCCCCCACTATACAAATGAGCCGATGGAAGTGGAGTAAGATTCCGTAACTGGTCAAAGATCCCAACTGCTACAAAGTATTGGAACTGGGATTTGAACCCAGGCAGGCTGGCTTGGAAGTCCACCAGAAGTTACTGCCTCTCAATACATGGTTGAGGGACAGCGATTAGACTGAGGGTAATAACAGCAAGTTCTATCACTAGAGTTGCTTTACCAGCAAGTGATAATTGTCATGCTTTGTGTCTTCTGAATGTCACAATTCACACTGCTTGAACATGAACCAATCTTTCCCTTCTCTACTACATTAAGTTTTCAAAAAAAAAAAAAAACCTCCAAATGTCCTTTATTGCAATGTTTCTCAACTAAGGAACATTTTTCCCTCCAGGAGGGCATTTGACAGTATCTGGAGATATTTTTGTCACGCGTAGGACAGGCTTGGGGGGTAGTTTACTCCTGATATCCAGGGGGTGGAGGCCAAAGAGGCTGCTGCTCAGCAGAGCGCCCCTGCCCTCCCCAACCCCTAGTCATCAGGCCCTAACTGTCCACAGCACGGAAGTTAAAAAGCCCAACTTTGGCTGGGTGTGGTTGTGCACACCTGTAATCCCAGTACTTGGGAGGCTGAGACAGGAGGATCACAGGTTCAAGGACAGCCTCAGCAACACAGCGAGACTCTCAGCAACTGCCTAGTGAGACCCTGTTTCAAAACAAAAAATAAAAAAGGGCTAGGAGTATAGCTCAGAGCTAGAATGCCCCACAAAAAAAAGAAAGAAAGAAAAAAAAAAGTCTAACTGTAGAGAGATGCCAAGTCTAGCTACAGTGGACATTCGTAAATGATAGAAATCCAAATTATCCACATTGAGACTCCCATCCAATCAACTGCTACACCAAGGACCATCCTACCTCTGACAACTACCAACATGATGACATTTAATCCTCATAAAATGAGGAAATGATGTAAAATGATTGAAAACAGACCACGAGCTACCGGTTAGCATGCAGGCCTCCTTTTGCACAGATTTTCTTTCCTCCTCTTTCTAACTGGCCAAAGGCAAGGAGTTCTGCTCTCCAAGTCTATGATGCCTCAAAAATCATAAGCAGGGCACGGTGGCACATGCCTATAATCTCAGTACCTGAGAGGCTGAGACAGGAGGATTGTAGGTTCGAGGCCAGCCTCAGCAACTTAATGAGACCCTGTTTCAAAATAAAAAGTGAAAAGGGCTGGGAGGTGTAGCTTCAGTGGTACAGTGGCTCTGGGTTCAATCCCTAGTCTCTCACACACACACACACACACACACACACACAGAATCTCATGTGGCTTCTCTTTCTCTAGACACAGGTGCCAGAAAGGATAAGAATTTGCTCCCTGGCATGCCTCTTTCCTAGTTTGTTGGGTTTACTGTGTATGACAAATCATGTCTATTTGGAGGAATCTGTTGCACATTTGGAAGGAGGCCTATTAGTCACTTTGCAATGAGCACCCTTGAATTTTGAGTGTGATTTCGATAAAGATATTTTACATGTATACGATCCAAACTACAAACAGAAAATAGCAAAACATCAATGTCCTAGAATTTTACAATTCTTAAGGGCTGTTTTATGTGCCATGGGTGGAGAGAAGAATGCTATTTAATGAAGTAATTTTATAACTCAGAGAAGACAGAGCCTCACACGCTAACCATCTGTCGTGCATGGTCTCCCTCACCGTCTCCCAGTCATCTGGACGCCTTTCCTCTGGGAGACCCAGGGGGAGGGGTCATTTGGATAGAGCCACTCCCACACTCAAGGTTGTCTTATTTCTAGAAGCTCAGACATGAGAATTGCCTGCCCCTCCCTCCCTCCCTCCCTCCTTTCTTTCTGTCTTTCTTTCCTTTTTCGGTGGTACTGAGGATTGAACCCAGGGGCATTCTACCTCTGAGATACACCCCCAACCCTTTTTATTTTGTGTTTTGAAACAAGGTATTGCTAGGTTGCTGAGAGTCTAGCTGTATTGCTGAGGCTGTCCTAGAATCTGTGATCCTCCTGTCTCAGCCTCCCAAATACTGGGATTACAGGTGTGCACCACCACGCCTGGGGGAGAATTACTTTTCTGAAAGTCAAAGCAGATCTGATCTGTTACTTTACCCCACAGTTCATGGGCTCCTTGGAAGAGAACCCCACTGTCACACATGTCATGTCATACACATCGCTTTTCCCAGATCTTATAAATATAATTTGACATCATTAGATGCTTTATTAAAGCACGTTAAAAAAGAAAAGAGATGCCAATTCATTAGAACAAGGCATATGACTTAATTTAAGAATCACGATTAAATCCCTTGGTCTTTAGCTCTTTATTTCCATGTCCACAGAACTGTTATAAAATCATGCTCCTTCAAACAAGCTGCCCTTGGATGTCTCCCGAGCATGGATGTGAAAGAAGGAATTCTTCTCTCTGGTTCCTAATGTCCTGTCATTATTTGTGCATTATGTGGAAGTGCTCTTTGGAACAGTATAAGAATCCAGCAGCGCCCCAAAGAAAGGAGAGCTGCAGATGTCTCCGTCTCCCTCCTGTGTTTTTGTAGCTTCCCATCATAGATGTAAAATTTCACTTGAGAGTCTCATATAAAAAGCACTCTCAGATTTATTTGCTTTTTAATATTATGAAATCACAACAGAAATTGGTTTGGCACTTTCTACCCTGTACTCACAAAGTTAGACTTAAAGGGGTAGAATGCTCTTTCAAAATACTTACCCAGATTAAAGATTTCTAAAGTAAGGTCATGGGATAAGCCAGACAATGGACTATAATTTCTGCTCTAGTAATTGTTGCTGCTGCTCTTGTTTTAAATATTTTTCTTTGACATAATACTCAGATGCATTTTGTTTTTTTGAAAATAAAATCTACCAGGAATGTTCCCTTCTTCTTTTCCCTGTTTCTGCATAATTGTGCTAATATACTAGCTAGGGCAGTTATGTTTTAAATGGCATGTATATATTTAGCAGTATAATTATGCAAATTCTACCATGTTTATGATTGTAAATATCCTTTGGGAGCAGTTACTTAGCATCTAGTCCTAAAGCAATTTTTGAAGGATTCTGGTTGAAATGCTCAGATTTCACTCCTGAATTTACTCCTCTGTTGTATGAAGGTGATGCTCAGAGTTCTCATCACCAGACAGAATTTTGCACAGTGGTAGAAAGTACAGAATCTTTAATGGACCTGGAGAGATCTTATGTCACTTACTGGAGGTGTGACCTTGGGCAGGATGCTTAACCGCCCTGAGCCTCAGTTTCTGCATCTGTAAAGTAGGAACAATGATGGTACACACCTCTGTGGATTGTCACGACAACTGCATCTCACAATGTGTTGGGAACTGCTAGACATGATGCTTGGCTCATACGATGGTAACATACATGACAGCTGCCATCAGTAGCTATCAATGCCCAGCAGTGCTGCATTTCAGCCTGGTCGCTGAGCTCTGCAAGAGTTCGGGGTCAGAATCAGAGGCGCAGCTGGGGAGGAGGGAGGAGGGCACCAGCCCGCACTTCCCACTCCGGCCCACACATTCTCGCCTGTTCAGGTCACAGTGCGAGATGGGAGGGAGGGCTAGAGCTCTTCTTACTAGAGAACCCCTGTTCACCTGCGTCACCTGCCTGTGCTGGGCTGTTGGGGGAGGGTAAACCTTTCACTATCAGCAGCTGTAAATGCAGAGGGTGTCTGTGTCTAAGTATCTGCATGTATGTCTGTGTCTGTGTGTCTGAGTGGTGCATGTCTCAGTGTGCGTCTTGTGTGTGTCTTTGTGTGTATGTGTATGTCTGTATAGGTCTGTCTGTGTGTTTTTGTGTTTATCTATGTGTGTCTTTATGAATGTGTGTCCATGTGTCTTTGTGTATGTCTGTATGTCTCTGTGTAATGTGTTTATGTATATGTCTGTGTCATTATGTGTTTGTGTATGTCCGTGTGTCATTATATGTATGCCTATGTATGTGTGTGTGTGTATGGGTGTGTCTGTGTGTCTAAGTGTGAGCTTATAAGTCTGTGTGTATTGGTGTAGGTATGTGTGGTGTGTGTATGTATATGTGTGTATCTCTGTGTGTTATATGTGTATGTTTATCTGTAATGTTTTTATATATGTGCATTTGTATGTCCATGTGTGTCTGTTTCTCTGTGTGTCTGTGTCTATGGTGTGTGTCTATGTGTATCTCTGTGTGTGTATCTGTGTGTGTGTCTGTGGAATGTGGGGTGTGTGTGTGTGTGTCTTTGTGTATGTGTGTGTGTATAGGGCTATAGGAGAGGAATCTGGCCAGCCCACATACACACAAGCATTGCAATCCACCTCTGAAGTTAGGCTGATTAACAGGTGCGGGGTCACCCAGGCAAGATGTGTGAGCTCAAATTCTTTTGCCATTTCACGTTTTGGGGGAAGGGAAAATGTGAAAATGTAAAATCATATTCATAAGCACAATCATATGTTAGGATATGATGGTCATAAATGACAGCGTGTTTTAGGTGAGTACTCATTTTTCAGCCAATTTTTCGAATGTTTTCTACTCTACATATATAATGACTTGGACTTCCTAAAAAGGCTTTCTAACATGCAAAACAGAAATCAATAGAATTTTCTGAGATTTGGTTCAAATGGAGTCTGTGAGGTTGGAAAATCCTTTTTAAAAAGGGAGCAGATAGCCAGGCATGGTGGCACACACCTGTAATCCTAGTACTTGGGGAGCTGAGATAGGAGGATCACAGGTTCGAGGATAGCCTCAGCAACTTAGTGAGGCCCTCAGCAACTTAGTGAGACCCCATTTCTTTCTTTTTTTTTTTTTTAGATTTTAACATTGTTTTAATCAAGCAATGTAGCTGTCTGAAACAGGAAATTTTAAGACAATTCAATAGAGCAAAGTAAGGATCACTCTATTAGGACAAGTTCCAGCTTGTGTAAGTTTGAATCCCACTAAAGTTTGGCACCAGACTGAACACTAGTCTAAGCCCAAACACTTTCCTTGGTGTTACAAAGTCCTGAATGTGTTTCCCTTCAGAATGAAAGGAATAGCTCTAGGATAGAACCTCACCAGCTTGACTTACTGGGTATGCTAAGTGAGGTCCACAAGGGGTGAGACCCCATTTCAAAAATAAAAAATAAAATATAGGGCTGGGGATATAGCTTGGTAGAATGCCCCTGGGTTCAATCCCCAGCAAAGTATGCACACACACACACACACACACACACACACACGAGTTGAGGTCCTCAAAGATGGTACTGGAAACTAACATCCTTCAAGACTTTGGTAAGGGGATCGCAGAGGGAAGGCTCCACAGATCTGCAGAGGATTCTTTTGTTTGACCCTCTCCCATAACCAAATCTCTGACAACCAGGGCTCAGTAATGGCCCTTAAGCTGTTACATGCAGCAGGCAGGATCTACATGGTGGACATCACACGAGGCTCTGGGAAGGAGGGGGCACCACTGTTGGCCAGAATGCAGCCAGGACCCAGTAGGTGGTCAGTTTAACATGGTCATGGCGGGATCAAGCCCTTGGTCCTCTGATCCTCACAAGCAGGGGTGGCGTGGGGAGGTGGAGGGGTGCTGGGATGATGGGGAGGGTGGATTCTGGCTCGCAACACTATTTCCAGGACATGGATTTTTTTACTATTTCCTGAACCAAATTCCGTTCTCTCAGTGACACACCACTCCTCAATCTGTACCTTGCAGCCCACTACAGGGGACACATCGGTTACCCTCCCTGCAAAGCACAAGCTCCCAGCCTATGGTGTGTCCTGGCAGCGTCCTCTTTGGTTGTTCCAATGAGTCACTGAATATTTATCTCATACCCCTTAGCTGCTCATGGTTATGAGAAGAGTCCCTGTCTTAGAGTCTTGGTAACTTACTCCCTAAGGACTTTGGAAAGGAGAGAACGAATACTCTTTTCCAATCCTTAATTTTTCTTAGTTGTACATCCTCAAGCCAGTCACTGTTGCTGTTTCTCTAGCTGCATGAGTTAGGATTTGTTGTTGCATAAATGACCCCAAAACGTTCATGTTCATTCTTGTTCCCTTCTTCCCGAATCTTTCTGCTGTGAGAGTCCATAAGACTGAACAAATATGGAGGGACAGCCCGTTCATGATAAAGTTCTGCTACAGGGGACAGGGCTATGTGATTTGCGTGTGAAAATAGTAAGGTAGACGGTTCACATTCCATTCACAAGCGTGGTCTTCTTGTAACATTTTATCATAGTAGGTAATAATAACATTTATTTTAGTGAGGAGCAGTGGTTCCAAGAGGTTCTGAGTAACTGAGCATCAATTTCTTACTTCTTTTAAAAAAATTTAATTGACTGGTGTGGTGGCACATGCTTGTAATCCCAGTACTTGGGAGGCTGAGACTGGAGGATCGCAGGTTCACAGCCAGCCTCAGCTACTTAGTGAGGCCCTCTGCAACTTAGTGAGACCCTGTTTCAAAATAAAGAATAAAAAATAGGGTTGGGGGTATAGATTGATAGCTTGGAGGTAGAATGCCCCTGGGTTCAATCCCCAGTTCTGCAAAAAAAAAACAAAACAAAACAAAACAAAAAAACCCCACAAAAACACCCAGGGCATTTTTAACTCTGAGCTACACTCTC
The DNA here is from genome assembly GCA_004027185.1 of Glis glis. Classification (NCBI taxonomy): domain Eukaryota; kingdom Metazoa; phylum Chordata; class Mammalia; order Rodentia; family Gliridae; genus Glis; species Glis glis. The sequence goes on from PVJS01015286.1 coordinate 21,430, forward strand.
AGCCTTTTTTATTTTTCACTAGGTTTCTGAGGGTCTCAGTAAATTGCTGAGGCTGTCCTCGAACCTGTGATCCTCCTGTCTCGGTGCCCCCGAGTACTGGGATTACAGGAGTGTGTCACCACGCCCAGCTGTATTCTTATTTTTTATACATGTTGTGAAATCATATATGACAACAGGTAAAATAGCCCTTCTTAGTCTTAATTTTTTTTTTATGGTACCGGGGATTGAACCCAGGGGTGTTCTACCTCCCCGCTACACCCCCTGGCCCTATTTTTTATTCTTTATTTTGAAATCGGGTCTCACGAGGTTGCGGAGGGCCTCACTAGGTAGAGAGAGAGAGAGAGAGAGAGAGCGAGCTGAGGCTGGCCGCGAACCCAGATCCTCTGGTCTCCACCTCTCAAAGTACAGGGATTACAAGCGTGCGCCACCACGCCTGGCTTAGTCTTAATTTTTTTGACTAGATTTTATGATTGGAATTACTATGTCAGCTTCCTCCAAATAATTCAAGCTAGAGAAATTCCCTCTACCAAAATTTGCCTTTCTATTACTACTTTATAAATTTTGGAAGCTTCCAAGATATGTGAGGATAGCTCTGGTAAATTATAAAATACAGATATTTTAAGAGAAATTAAATATCCAGAGTGACTTGTTCCCCCCAAAATTCCGCTGATTTCAGCACCACTCCTGAGTATTAAATCTAAACCATTCTATGTTCGTGCAAATCCAGATTTTATCCTGTGAGACAGGCAGAGACACCTTCTTCCCACTTCCCAAGATCAGATGAGAAAACAAAATTGCATTCTAAAAGAAAAACACAAATTGCCACTGCAAACAGTTTAAACAATTCAGTCCTTATTTTCTGTGGCTGATCAGTTATTGCGATCTCTTGACCCATTTCTCCGAATGGTTCCTGCTCATCACAAGTTGGTTCAGATGCGCATTAATGGCAATGCTGGTAGGACCAGAGTTCAGAGGTCTGCACCACTGGGCTCCCTTGCGGGTAGCCTGTCCTTTTATAGCATACCACTGGCATACCTCAATGAACCCCACTGACTCAGAAACTGCAGAAAAGGGCACCTCTGCCTCCCCTCGTGCCCTTTGCAGTACCTACAGCACACCTGCAGGAGAAGGGTGCTGGGCACTTGCTCTCTGCTGGGCCAGAGATGCTGGTACCACCCTTCCGACCCTCCCGCCTTACCTGGTCTCTCTGTCTTTGGGGATCGTAGCAGTGCTGTAAGCAAAAACTTGCTTCTCCACTAGAGGGGGGCCGAGGTCCACAAGGCCGGATAACCCCGGGGCGCTGCGGGGCTTCTCGATGTACACCAAGGTGCCCGGCTCCTTTTTGAAGGACTGGCGGCTGGGGGAGGCGCGGTCGGGCTGCAGGGCGTGCGGGGGCCCGTGGGCGCTGTGCGGGTGCAGGTCTATCACTCTCAGGTCGCCGACTCGGTGGGGAGAGGCGGGGGGCGTTTTGGAGCCCAGAGTAGGCAAATGGCTCTCCGAGTATTTCCTGGATTTCTGCCTGTACAGAGACTGCTCCATATGCATTTCTGCTTGCAAGGACGGGTTGCAATACGCACTGGCGGACCGGATGGCCGTGCGGTGGTACGCGATGATGTGATCTGGGACGTCCAGGGGGTGCCCGCCGTGCGACGACGCTATGCTCATGCGCCCCTCGTGGTACAGGTAAGGGTCGGCGTAGAAACCCTCGTTGCGGTACAGGGCCACGTTTTTGCCGCTCATGTCTTCATCTGGCTTTACATCTCTTCTTTCCAAGATGGCGCTAGGGCTTGGTGAGATGGATCTGGAGACCGGGAGGCTGGAGAGTCTGTCCCTGGGGATGGTGGCGTTGCCAGGAATAACCATGGGGCGAGAGCCCCCATAAGGGATTCTGGATGGGGAGGGAGGCATGGAATGAGGCACAGGAGTGGACGGTGGAGAGTTGGGAATGGCGTGGGGTAGATGAGCTGTAGATCCAGGTCGAGAGGCAGCAGGGCCATCTCCTCTTGCATAAGCAATCTCTCTCTGCATCTGAAAAGAAATAAAGGAATTAGAAAGTCTACTTTTTTTGAGGAGGTACTGGGGATTGAAACCAGGGACATTCTACCTCTGAGATACACCCCCAGGCCTATTTTATTTTTTATTTTGAAACAGGGTCTCACTAAGTTGCCTGGACAATTCCTGAGTCTGGTCTTGAACCTGCCATCCTCCTGTCTCAGCCTCCCAAGTACTAGGATTACAGGTGTGTGTGCCACCACGCTCAATGAGGTCATAGCTTCGTAGAGACACTTAATAAAGGTGGGTCTAGTGTATCAATGGTGCTGAAATTAAGTTTTCAAAAACTTGTCCTGAGCACATATTCCTACTGTTAGTCCCGAGAAATAGTTAATAATCATCTTTTCCATTTTTCTATGCTAATACAACCTGGGGACATGGCCAGAGAGGCAAAGGAGGTCCCTGGGGGAAACTCAGAGGCAGGTCCATTCACCCACCGACTCACAACTCTTTATGTATTTATTTATTTTTTGGTGGTGGTACTGGGAACTGTATCCAGTAACATTCTACCTCTGAGCTATACCCCAGCCCTACTTTATTTTTTATTTTGAAACAGGTCTAAGTTTCAAAATAAACATAAGGTTTGGGGGAGGGTCCTCAAGAATAAATCTGGGGAGGGTCTTGCTAAGTTGTTGAGGCTGGCCTTCAATCTGCGATCCTCCTATTTCAGCCTCCCAACTACTGGGAGTACAGGCATGAGCCACCATGCCTGGCTCTACTCACCTACTCTTTATTGGAGCCTATGAGAAACCAGGACTGAGAGGTTAGGAGGAAATAATGATCTGGGAGGTCACAGTAAAATTATATGCAAAACTCATAGTGGGGAACCCAAGGGAGAGAGGAGGGAGGGAATCCCAGGCATGGAGGAGAGAATCCTAACGGTGCGCCCTCTGCTGCGGTCGCGCAGTCCTAAGGAACCTGCTGGCTCAGGTCACAGTGCTCTGGGCTCTGCTCCCGCAGCTCGCGCTTCTGGGCTGTATCACTGCTACCCAGTCCAGAAGTCAGGCGCCCATGGGGGCTTCCGCTAACTCGCCTTCAGGATGATAATAACCAAAGAATGAAGTTAATGGGGAAAGGGGAAATGACTTTGAAAGTGGCAACTGCACTACTGTGTTTAGCAAGGGGCAGCATAGAAAACGTAAGTGAATTCAGACTGTGATTATTTGATACAGTTTTGCTTCAGTTAAGACCCAAGGAAGAATGTCCGCTGAGATTCTCTGATTGGTTTTAAGGGAAAGGACAGACAGCCTTAGACCGGGCTTCGAGTCCTATTTGTGCATCATGGGAGCCCATGTTCCATGGCCTGATTTCCAGGAGAGGTGTCAGACAAGAGTGTGAGTCGCTGGAGGGTGGCTGAGACAGGAGCACAGGAGAGATGAGGAGGCTCCAATGGACAAGAACCGATACGTAAGCTCAAGAGACTCGTGGTGTGGCTCATGGGGGCAGAGATTCGAAAAAGTAGAGGCAACAAGAGAAGGCTGAAGATGGAGCAGAGCCCAATGCCTTGAATACAAAGTGACTGACTCCTTATCATACAAATTCATTTGTTTAATAAACAACATTTACCAAGCGCTTACTAGGAGCCGGGCATTATTCTAGGATATTGCTCTGCACAAGCCCCCAAGTTCCTACCACTAAGAGGGCAAGTTTTTGGGTACATCTTGTAGATGAGAATGTAGAGCAAGAAACAGTGGGTCTTCCGCGGCTTCCTATCTCAACCCTGGAAGGACCCAGCAGTGCAGAATCCTTAACAGGACCAGGAAGTGTTCTCTCTCTCTCTCTAGGTACTAGGGATTGAATCCAGGGGCATTCTACCTCCAAGCTACACCCCCAGCCCTTTTTATTTTTTTGTTTTGAAGCAGAGTTTTGCTAAGTTGCTGAGAGTCTCACTAAGTTGCTGAAGCTGGCTTTAAACCTGTGATCCCCCTCTCTCAGCCTCCCAAATACTAGGATTACAGGCATGTGCTGCTAGGCCCAGCTAGTTTTACCTGTTATAGTGGATTTCATCATGAATGTCATCAATTAAAAGTACAAACAAGGTACAAATAGGCGGCAACAAAACGGAACCCTTTAAGGGTACATTTCCTCAGAGCGCCACTGAACTGGCTTCTCAGCTCCCTTTAGGGACTGAGTGTTTCTGGGGACCCAGAGGATGCAGGTTCCTCACTCCCAACTGCAATTTATCTCCACTCCCCTCAACCCCCTTCTAACACACACACACACACACACACACACACACACACACACCACCATAGGCCAGTCTGTTTCCCTTCCCTAAACCTCACTTGTGAAGTCTTGAGCTGTCTCTACCTCCTGCCACTCTTTTCTCATGTCTTCACCCTTATGGATCCAGACCCATGCCTCGGCTCACGTCCCCGGATGCCCTCGCCCATGCTCACTCGACACCCTCATGACTCAGTGCTCAGGGCGCAGGCCGGGAGGGCCAGTCCCAAGGGCACTGTGCGATAACATACGCACCTGATTCTCACTCTGGACTGGCTACAGCAATCACCAGACAGAGGTTCTGCAGGAAATCAGTGCAGAGCCTCTAATAAATATCTCTCTCACTTGGTCTTCTAGAATTCAGGACTCAATAAAAGGAAAGGAACACAGGGCTTCACAGGTCATAAAACCTGAGCGGCAGATATCTGGTCAAATTCTCCACGCTGTCAGACCACACAATGCAAGAGTGAATCAAGCTGAATGTTGAGATAAGCTGATCACATCGACGCAAACATGCTGTGTGTAAAGCCTCCCCATGCCCAAGACGAGTTACCAACAAATGGTAGGTACTGTTGTCATTGTTGATATTAATTCCAAAAAAAAAGGGAAAAAACCCCAAAGATTCCAAATGTCTAAAACCCACTTGGATAAAAAGAGTTCTAACCCTGCTTGCCCTGTTCTCTGTTCTCTTTTCCCTCTTTGCCCAGCTTCAGATAACACCTTGATTTGGGGAATCCTAACTCCAATTAACACACAGCAGAAACCTCCCTCTTTCTGGCAAGAGAATAAAAAATGAGACATTGAAATTCTAGGGAGTATAAAACTGTCTAAGAGTTCAAATAATATTAATGAAAGAAAAATGTGAAATTAATTTTAATTAAGAAAAAGTTGGACACGTTTCTTTTACAACAGCAGAGGTGTCTGCCTGGGTGTTTGGTGATATGAAAAGAAATGGTTAGGAGTTACATTTTATAAATAATTTTTAAAATGAAACATTGAAAAACACTCTCATTAAAAAAAAATACCCATCAGACTTCCTGGTGGCTATGTAGCTGTGATCAGAAAGAAGTTAAGGATAAACAGGAACAATTCTGTAACACTGTGGTGTGCATTCATGGGGAGGATGTGGGTGCTAGCCCAGCAATCCACCTCAGTGGAACTCAGCCCGGGAGCAGTCAGCATCACGCACCTGGTGGTGCTGCTGGGCATTCGCCCTGCCTCGGCCACTTCTCAACAATCTTGCCATCATTCACCAGGGTCCCGGAATGAGTCAGAGTTAGCCATAGTGGAGCCAAATACAAGCATTCAATTTCAACAGAACAGGTAATCTGAGGCCAAATGGCTCCATCTCTATGGGAAGTCGGAAGCCTTTGGCAGAATTCTTGTGTTGGTTTGCCAAGCTATGGCTGACTTTCTAAGACTTGAGTTTTAAAAGCACCCTGATAATTTCATCCTCAGCTCTAAATAGAGCCCAAGAAGAAAATGATATGATGATCCCAGTAAGCCGTGGGAAAATATGTTTGAAGCTTACAACTAGAATAAACTCTTAAGATGAAATAACCTGGGCTCATACACCAAATGATATAAACTAATAAAAGCAACCCACTCTGAGGATGTGTTGGAAGGTACTGGAAGATGAGAAGAAAGGACCTTCTCCACGTCCTCAGTGTGATCTCTCAAGGAGACAACTTGCTATTGCAATAAAAAGTGGACTTCATTGACTCTACAAGATACTCATCGACTGAAACAGGAGGATGAATAAAATTCCAGTAGTTCATAACTTAAAACAACCCCTGCCTGTCAGGCTACTGTTCTTCCATCTCAACATCATCCTAGAATCAGGCACCTACACAGTTTTATTTCATTTTGTTTTTTAACCATCTGGCTAATGAGTAGACACAGCATTAAGTACATACTGAGTTTTCCTGCTCTAGTTCTCAAAATTAGAACTCCTAAGAGGAAACTATACTAACCTGACAAGGTAAAATAAATAAGCAAACCGCGCACGCACACATGCACCCAGAGCTGCCCGTCACCTTAATATCTCTGAATTCCTTATTATCCCCTCAATCTCTCTGATGCCACTAATCTTCTCTAGCAATCATCTCATTTCTCTTAGCAAGTTAAAAGTATCTGGATATATTATTTATCATTGACACTTTTTCCCCAGAAAATTTCAACACTAATATCTTTATGGGAGATTGAAAGAATTTCATTTATAGCAAGAAAAAGATGACCTAAACACAAAAATAAAGATCCTTCTGTTATCTTATCAGAATTAAACAGATATTTTTTTGCCTGCACCTAAGCTTAGACAGAAAATGTTCAATAATCTGGCAGTGTATGAACCAGATTATTCTCCTTCATTCATCTACTTTGTTGGGCATCATTTTTCCATTACTGCCAAATCACCACAGGTGTCTTGGTGGTTCTGAGTCCTTCTGATTCTTATAAACAGGGATATTTATTCCAGAGCCTCATCACTGTGGGCCCACATAGGAGGCTGCTGTCTCTGTTCATAACAATAAGCTGTTTCCTCCCATCCTTCCGACAGACTAGAAAATACTTGGGGCAACTTCAAAGTAATTAGCTCAAGTTTGTGTTAGACATCCTTATATAGGGCTATTTTTAATTTCCCCAAAGCACCCTAAGTCAAATCTGATATCACTCATTCATAAGTTTCTTAAAGGTAGATAAGAAAGAACATCTTTAAATTAGAAAAAAAATCTAGCCTGAAAAAAAGTGTATTTAGCATCATTTGGGGGGAACTGTCTCATGTAATCATACCTATTTGGGGGAGCATTTAGAATGTATAGGTACATCCTTGCAGAAAAGGAATCTTATGCATAGTTTATTGTATTTCAAGCCCCACCCTTCCAGGTCTAGAATTTGTAAACATGCCGCTTCTCAGACCACACAATGAAGTAACCTGAGAAAACCAAACAGGATTCTAAGAGACGCTTTCATCCTCATAGAATTGAAGCCACTTACTTTTTCTTAAGGAAACCACCTGTATACCCGAGCAGCGAGGAAGCACATTGGCTCAGCTCCCGGTCAGCGAGGCCTTTGTTCGCCGGCTTCATCTAATTTCTCAGTGCCACACGCGAATATTTTAGACATCTTTCTCTTCAGAGACGAAATTATCACAAAGCACACAGAGATCCTAACATGTTCCCTGCCTTGAGGGTTCCCAACCAATAAAGACCATTTTCTTTGAGCCAGTCCTTGGAGCAGAGCTGCTGCGGGCATGGATAGAAGTAACACTCCCCACGATAAGCCAATTTCTCCACCCCTTGGAAATTAGTCACTGAATAACCTCAGCCCACGTCCAACCACAGGCTACCACAAGGGTGACTCAGTCCTTCAACAATTGCTTACAGGGAAAACACACCAAGGAGGACTCTGAGAGGCCAAGGTACTGGATTAACAACAAAGGGAATACCACCAAATAGATTTTACCTAAATCAAACAAGATCGTGAAAACAAGCAAACAACGAGCACCAAGAAACAAAAACACCAGAAAACCCAACACGCTGATTACCTACAAGGACCAACTCTCAGATTGGTTTTCTGTTAAGGGTGCTCTTGGAAAACCTAGACCAGCACCCCAAACTTATTCTGCTGCCCAACTTTTGAAGTCTGGGGATTGGCAGGTAAAGGAAACACAAGCCTCTCCTCCAGGTTTGTAATACAGGAAGGAAAATGCGAGGGAGATAAAGAAGGCTGTCTATTAATTAACCAGCCCGGTTTTCCCAAGCCGAACTTTGGGTAGCAGCTATTCACCGGTCCTACATAGCACTGGGCAAGCATCTTCATTCATGCTGGAAAACCCGACTGAAATGAGAAGGGAAGGTAGAGAGCAAGCCACAGCAACTCAAAGAAGAGATTCGGGAAGACACCCAGAGCCCCACCCGGAGCAAGACAGAAGAGGAGCTGGCTAGGCATTCTCCTGAGACCTCCCTGCGCAACCGCGTCAGCACAGCCATTCTTTGCCAGGGGGACGGGGGCGAGGAGGTGCCCGTCCACAACAAGGAGTGGCTTGCGTAGCACTTAGCAGGGACAGGCATTAAGACATGGCTATGAGGTGTTGATATAAACAGGGGAGGGAGACAGACCCATTTCCTTTGCTTGCAGGTCTGCCTGCTTTAATCACCCTCCTGCTTTCTGAGCCCTTGAGGACGGAGGGATCCTGTGACAAGGAGCTCTGAACACTGGGCTGGCCTCGTGCCACACCAGACTACCACGCTCTGGGCAGGCTGTGCATTTTTCAAACATTTTAAGGCTTTTGGAGGTCGTTCTTGCTGACCAAAAGAATTCCATGACGTCTCTTAGATCCAAATCCAGGCAACTTTGCAGGCTTTCTAAAAGAACTGTTTGTGGCCATCGAATCGTTCGTGGCTGTTAAAGGAGGGGAGGAAGGGAGCACAGGGCACTGCCACCCTCCCGAGATGTCTCATTTAGAACCAATATTTGGATGGAGTGGTTGTAACAGAGGCCACCGGAGAGGTTGGAAGAGAGAAGGAATCCTGGTTTGGATTTTAATCCAATCAGCAAGGGTCTGTTATTTCTCACCAGGCTGTGGGAAGTGCGCACTATCAGCCCCGGGGCATCTGGTATACATTTGGCAGGTTTGGTTTCTCCAGTCACACACGGGCTTTCCAGGAAGGGCTGGAGGGGCTGGCCTCCACCCCCAGCGCCTCCCCCAAGGCCCCTGTTCTATGGCACAAGGCATGCTAACGAGCGTGGCTCGCGGAGTTCCTATTTACCTGCTGTCTTTTACGTGCAGGACTGCCTGTTCCAGGGACTAGATGTGAAGTGTCTCAGGCCACGCCGTCCCCACCAGGAAACAGAAGCACTGAGCTCTCAGTGCTGCTTGGCCAAGTGAGTCACGCCATGTCCGACACGTTATTCCATGTCAGCCACCCTCGAGAGCAGTGGCTTACTCGACCTTGCTACCATGTGAGTCAGTGGGCCCTGTGGGAGGAGGTCTGGCTTACCTCTCCCATCTCTTCCTTCCTGATCTGTCCACAGCAATTTGCTTTCACTTTCCCAGCGCTCCCGGGCTCTGTCTGCATAGTGTGCAGGCTTCGTCATTACCCAGCAGTAATTCACTGTCAGGGATTTAAAAGCCGGCCTGATCCTGCGGTGAATCAGGATGAGTTAAATGTTCTCTAGTAAACATGAAGCTCACTCAAGAGAGAAGGGCTGTTCAATACCCCAAGGCCCCAGAGGAGCAGCTAATGAACCAGACACGCTCATTTCCTAAGCAATATCCTGGTGCCACACACACGACCCACCGCTTTACCCTAGTGGTCTGTGCTGTGTGGAAAAGGGCTCGCTCAGGTTAACTTCTTATCACAATTTGGTTCAGTCCATGCACATCCAACCCCTGAGCTCCCCCTGTGCTGGTCTGATGACTTCACCAGATCCTACTTGGCTACCTTGGGATGCAATCGCCTTTGTCAAATTACTCTTCCCGGCAGTGCATGAAGTGTCCCGCTATCCGTTTCCCCTCTTCCTTTCATCGACTCAGGCTATAAGCAAAGTGGAAGCAATTTATTTCTTTTGAGTTAGTATTAAAAAAGGACATGCTAGTAAATATTCAGCATTACCTCAATAGGAAATAATTTTTATGTTCTGGGAAGGCCAATAGTATTGTGAAATTTATTTCTAATTCCCCTTTCTTACTCATTTCTTTATTGGCTTAAAATTGCATATGCTAAAAGAAAAATCCAAAACGTGCCTATAAACATAATGATGATATTGTGAGAAGAAGTGATTATTATGTTGGAAACATTTCAAACTCATCTTTTTTATGCCATTGAAATTGCATGAAAGTCATTTGTGAGGTCTTAGTAACTTATTAATGTTTCATTGGATCATAAATGGAACGTCTCCCAGACATGGGACAGACAGACTGCTGCCAAAATTATTGGACTCTCAGGGAAGAGATGGTCCAGTCAGTGGTTAGCTTATGGCTACATTTAAGATGAGCATGATTTCCACAAATATTTTGACACGACTGAGCCCTCCGGTGCCAGACCTGTGGACTAGTCCTATGCCCAACACTGATTAAAGATCTCATTCTGGAACAGAATAAAGAAACAATGTTAAATAAATCATTAAACTCCCAAGCCACAATCAATAACTGTGTGGAACTGCAGGACAGATAGAAGAAAAAAGTCCTTCTCTCCCAGATACTTGATCTTCCATGGGGCCACTCCTGTGTTCTCCGGGCCAAGGACAACCTCCTTTTGTACCTAAAACAGTTAGTTTGTAAATTGTATCCTGTCTCTAACACTTGTAACAGATGGAACAAATGACTCCTCTTCATTGTTTATCTCCATCTCTGCACATCCACAGATTTCTGGGATGGATCCACAGATTTCTGGGATGTTCTCTTATGCTTGACTCCCTTTTAGAATTTTCTAGATTGTTGCAGGTATGTTAACCAGCTCTAAGTTTTCAGTGCCTTAGACTTTATTTTTCTTTTTATGATCATTCTTGAAACGCCTATTTAACTTGTCAACATACATTTGGCAATATCTAATACATTCCTTTATTTTCTTAGAACACTTCTTATGTACAAAGAATTTTACATGCCTCCTCCTTCCTGCAAATACACACTGATAATCACCCAGCAGGTTGCAGCTTACAAGGTGCTTTCAATTATGATTTTATTTCAGTGAAATATACAGGACAAATGTTACTGCCCAGTTTGAATGGTTAGGAAATAAAGTGTAGGGAGTTCAGAACCTTGTCCAACTTCCCATAGCTAGTAAATACAGAAGTTCCCCTTCTGTATTTACTGTATTTACATCTGTAAGAGATACGTTCCAGGACCCACAGTGGATGCCTGAAATGGTGAATAATACCGAACCCTATATAGACTGTGTTTTTTCCTATACATACATACTTATGATAAAGTTTATTTTATAAGTTAGGCACAATCAGAGATTAACAATATAATAAGTTATAACAATATACTGTAATAAAAGTTATTTAAAACTTATAAGTTATTTTGGGAATTTTCCATTTAATACTTTAAGATTGTGATGGGCCTCAAAGGAACTGAAATTGCAGAGAGGGAAACTGTGGATCCAAGGGAGGCTGCAGTGAGGTGGAGAGCCCCAGCACCAGCACCCCGGCTGCTTCCCTGCCTCCCCGGGAAGTGCTGTGTGCTCCAGGACCTTGGGAGTGGCCTGCAAATCACACTTTTTTTTTGTACTGGGGGATTGAACCCAAGGGTATTCTACCTCCGAGCTACATCCTAACCCCCCCTTATTTTGAAACGGGGTCTTGCTAAGTTGCTGAGGCTGGCCTCCAACCTGTGATCCTCCTGTTTCAACCTCCCAAGTAATAGGATTACAGGCATGTGCCACTGCACCCAGCTAAGAATCACATCCTAATGCCTTCCCAGCCAGGATCACTGAGGGGAGACTTGATTTTTGGTCTTTAGTGTGCAACATGGCGAGCTCCATCTGAGAAATAACTCCCTTGCTCGCAGGTCCAGATTTTCATAGCAAAGGAAAAGAACTGCTGGGGCATCTCAGTGGATGTGGCACCTAATGATCCAGTTAGTCTCTTGAGCTGCTTAGGTTTTATCTACTGGCCTCAAAATTAGTTATATAATTAATCATATAGTGATAAACTTCACTGATAGATATATCAGTGCATATTATGCTTATATCAGTCTCACATATAGTTATGTAATGATATATCACTCGTTAGTTATCACTATATAGATGACACTACATCACTATTAGTAATACATATGTATATATGTACACACACAGACACACACATTTCCATTATCATTAGTCACAGACACCAGGTTACTTATGGGGTGGAATATCTGGCACATATCTGATTAAAATTCCTTAGCATTATGGCCCCAATTCTGCGACTGGGTGACCTTCTTGGGACCACATCTCTCAGAGATTCATTAACGACTAACAGAGGCACTGGGTCCCTGTCTTTGGGCCTGAGGCCCATCTTTCATTTCATTAGGGAAACTGACCAAGAGGATTATGTTGTGAGTGAAGGAAGTTAGATACAGCACTATATAGCTTTCGGACTGTTGCAACAGTATGAGAATTAAGAAGTGTACTTATATTTTGGTTTAATATTATGACAAATCTAAACTCACTAAATGAGTTGATAATGATCGATAAAGAATTTTATGCTATAAAATTGAAGCTTAAAGGATGGGCAGTTTTCAGGGTCCATTAGAGAAAATGATGGTAAACCACTGATACATGACAGATGCTCTCTTGGAAACCAAATGGCCATTTCCTGTAGCCTCCCCCTGACCCATCCTGAGGGGAAAGAACCCAACACCCTCAGTGGATGCCTGAAACTGTGGATAGTACCAAACCCTATATATACTATGTATTTTCCTTACATACATATCTATGACCAAGTTTAATTTATAAGTTAGGGCCAGTAAGAGATTAACAACACGTCATAGGTCATAGCAATCTCAGCATATATTTTTTCTTTTCTTAAGTTGAGAACATTCACCTCTTCACTTAAAAGAAACACTTTACAGCTTCTCTTGGGCATATCCAAATTTCCTACAGCACTATTTTTGTGCTATGGGGCATCATTAAGTAAGAGGAAGGTTATCTGAACACAGAATTCTCTGACACCTACCAGTGGGTCTGATAACAGGTGCTTCTAAGTGACTAATGGGTAGGTGGTATATACAGTGTGGACACAGTAGACAAAGGGACGATTTTTTATATCTTGGATTAGAGATGGCACAACATTTCATCATACTGTCCAGAATACTGTGGGATTTTAAAGCAAATTGTTTATTTCTGAGTTTTCCATTTAATATTTTGAACCACAGTTGACCATGAAGCTCCTCAAATCTCAGGACTCCCGTTCCTCCAATAACCCCTTTCTCATGGCCGCATGCAGTCTCGGGCAGTCCTACCTGCTTCTCACCAAGTGCTCCCGGGTAGGTTTGAGCCCTTCAGGCCTGCCCTTCACCTCCCCCCTTTCCTTGTGGCTTTCCTGGAGCCAGCTCTGAAGACGTGGGTTATAATCTGAGCCGTCTACAGGAATCACGCCATGGACTACATTCTGCTCTGTATTCACTGGATCCTAGTAGGATGGATGCTGGTTCCATTACCACGAAACAGAACAGATGTGTAACGCAAGGTGAGTTGTGTTAGCAGAGTATGTTTTTAAAGAGACCATTACGGATGGCCTCTGGTGAGAGGAGTTTTACTGTGCCATTATTTTGATCCTCACCTGAACAATATTAGCCAATGTGTCAGGAGAAGAAAGGATTGTGTGAAGGAAGAGCTCCTGAGGATAAATGAAGGACAATAACTTACAAATCATCAAGTCAAATTTTCCTCCAAAATAAACATGCAATAGCAATGATGGAGTTCCCAATCAAAATAGCCCCTGTGCTAGTTTGTCCTGAATTCAGAAAAGCCACCTGCTCTACTCTTTTTTTTTTTTTTTTTGGTGGCACTGGGGATTGAACCCAGGGGCATTCTGCCTACAAGCTACATCCCCAGTCCTATTTTATTTTTGTTTTGAAACAGGGTCTCCCTAGGTTGCTGAGAATCTCACTACATTGCTGAGGCTGTCCTCGAACCTGTAATCCTCCTATCTCAGCCTCCCAAGTACTGGGATTACAGGAATGCACCACCACACCTGACTTCCATCTATTCTATTCTTAACAGTAACTTTAAAAACCAGAAGAAAGTCCATAGGTATCCCAGGAATACTGAGCATGTGAGCTAGGAATATTCTTACAGGTAAGGCTGAGAATAAAAGTTATATGTTATATAATTGTATAGGCTCATGAGCAAAAAGTTGTACTTTCCCAGTTTTCATTAGGTATGAAAAAATTCTAAGAGCTGCCAGATTTATAAATTAAATGAATACACCTTTGGAAACCCATCTGTTTTCTCTGGGTTTAGTTGGAGTCTGTGGTAGAGAATACAAGAGCACCTGCTAGTTTTGGGACCAGACCAGTAGCCTGAATGCCTCCAGGATGGCTCTCAAAAGTCAATGTGGCCTGGTGGAGGGTGGAGAAGACCAGTGAGGAACCATGGAACCTGCATGCCGCTCCAGGTATTAACATCCACTTTCTCTATCTGCAAATAATTCTGGTTAAATTGGTCATGGTGGCACAGGCCTATAATCCCAGTACTTGGGAGGCTGATACAGGAGGATTGTAGGTTCCAGGCCAGCAATTTAGTGAGACCCTCAACAACTTAGGGAAACCCTGTTTCATTATAAAAAATAAAAATGGCTGGGGATGTAGCTCAGAGGTAGAATGCCCTTGAGTTCAATCCCCAGTACCAAAACAAAATAACCAAAAACAAAACCAAACAAAAAACCCTATTCTGGTCAAGACTTTCTCTAAGGCCTATTCCAACCATAAGATCCTGTAGGCCATGAAATATCCACTGAGTAGCCACTATGACAGTTCCAGGGGGAAGGCGGATGAAGGAAGAATCATTTTAATAAGTGTGATAGACAAATCCTCCTGGAGTCCATACAGAACGAGCGTCTTTTGGCTGTTAGTTGAGGAACAGTTCATTGAAGAGGAGATTTAAGTAGGTCCATGAATTAGGAGTGTTAGGTGGTAAAAAGAGTTTCCTTTCTTAGGTATTCCAAGCAGGATGGACGGCGTGGCCAGAGAGAAGAGGTGGGGAAGACCAGCTGCCGAAGGAGACAGACTCTGGACACCTCTGCAAGTTACTTCTGTGGGAGTCAGAGTCACCTGGAGGGTGGATGGGGCCCAAGAACTTGCATTTCTAGTCCCCAGGGGATGCTGCCCTGCTGGTCCAGGGACCAGTCTTTGAGAACTGTTCCTCCAGAGAATAGAGGGATGTGGCAATGCGGGGTCAGTCGCAGTCATGATTACCTAGAATTTCTCTAGCAGTAAATATTTTCAGCTCAATCTTCTAAGAGAAGATGGAAATAGGGAAGGAAACTAATATTTTTAGAGATGTCTTCTATGTCCTGTGTACCAAATGCTTACCACAATTAACTCGTTTAATTTCCAGCTTACTCCCATCAGATAAATATTATCATCCCCATTTCACAGGTGAACATAGAGAGGCCCAGAGACTTCAAGTCTCCTACTCAAAGTCAAACGACAGAGCCAGGATCTGGGAAGCGGCAGAAGGTCTCACACTCTAGTGTCAAGAGATCAGCATGGAGGGCTGGCTTTCTTTGAATGCTTCTCAAAAGATGGCCATGGTTTGAGGACCAATGAAGATAAGGATTATTTCTGTCCAAAAGCAGCTCCAGAAATATCCGAACAAAGCATTCTGTGTTGATTATTGTAAGAGTCACAGAGCAGGGTGAAACAGGCCAGACTATATTAATATTATCTACAAATATGGAATAAAAAAGAAGTCTCCCAGACAATGGCTCTGGGATGTGTGCGCCCCAAAAGAGTGCTCCATTTCAAAGGGATACCTTCGTGTTTTCAGTTCAAATATCAAGTCAGCCAGCCAGTGAACACGCTCGGAAATCTGAGATGGTTAGCAAAACCACCACTTCGCCTTATTTGGATGAATAACAGCCTCAAAGACATTCGGCTTGGGAGTCGTGCATACCCTGAGGCTGGGCTCGGCAAGCACCTCCCTCCACACCCTGCCATGCCCTGTCCTGCCCCAGCAGCTGGGGGAGTTCAGCCAGCCATCGGCCAGTCCCTTCTTCCTGCCAGGCTCTGATACTGATACGGGCCTCCTCCTCAGAGACCAGCTCTGCTTCCCCAAGTCCCAACAACAGACGGCCAGACCTTTGAGCACTCCTCCTCCCGAGCAAAGCCCTGCATTCCCGAAAGGGAGGAACTGATGAGAAACAAAGCACATGGCTCCTGGTCCAGGGACTCAGGGAAAGAAGCCACACGCCATCTGCCAAAGCCCACGTCCAACATGCAGGTAACACTGTCCAGTTGCTCCCCCAAACACTGGCCCCTAAAAGGAAAGAGTTCTGCCCACCTGCCCCATATGAAGTAAGGCGTGCCCAGGATTAGCACCAAGAGCTTTAAACTCACGAAGTGAAAAAACTCCAGGCTGAACCCATAGTATTTTCCCCCACCACCCACCCCAACCTCTAGCTGCCCCAGGGTGTGTGTGTGTGTGTGTGTGTGTGTGTGTGTGTGTGTGTGTTACTAGGGATTGAACCCAGGGGCATTTTATCTCTGAGCTATATCCCCAGCCCTGTTGTGTATTTTGAAACAGGGTCTCACTAAATTGCTGAAGCTGGTCGCAAACCCGCGATCCTCCTGTCTCAGCCTCCCAAGTACTGGGATTACAGGTGTGCACCACTGCGCCCGGCTCCCATTTTTTTCTTTGTATTATGTTCCTCTTACTTTTCTGAAGAGCGACATTGTACAAAATTGAACTCTAGAGAGGATGGGAAGACATGGATCAATAAAGGTTTTTTAAAAGTGGGACAGCGAGGCACTGGCTCCATCTGAGGACCGCTCCTCCCTCATACTACGTGTACAGATCAATTTCCAAAATTTTTTCCAGGATTTAATCGTCCTCATCAACCATGACTCCTCACCATATTACCCAAGGAAGACAGTAGAGTGTGGTGGAATGAGCACTGGATTCTGACTCCAAAGACTTGGATCTCCTCTTGCGATGGCCTCACAATCCTGACTGGTCCTGACCCTGAACTTCTCTGAGCCTTTGATTCTGCTGCAAAATTGGCCCAGGCAGAGTGACTGTTCTTATGCTTCTGGGGCCATGGATAGCAAGTGGGCTAAATCATGACCCCTTTACTCTCTGTGCAGAAATTCCTGAACAACATACATCATCATCATCATCATTATTAAAGGTACTGGGAATAAAACCAGGGGAATTCTACCTCTGAGCTACACCTCTAGCCATCTTTTTATTTTTTATCTTGAAACAGGGTCTTGCTACGTTACTGAGGGTCTTTCTATATTGCTGAGGCTGGCCTCGAACTTACAATCCTCCTGCTTAGCCTCCCAAGTACTGGGATTATAGGTGTGTGCCACCATGCCCACCAACATACATTATTATTAATATCACCGACAAACATTCGGGGGCTCACTCGATGTGTGAGGCAGAACCAAGTGAATAAATGAATAGTGCCCACTTGAATACATTCCTAGGAGGAGGAGAATGACACGTTCTCTTTAAGAAATAGAGGAAATCATGAAAGAATGGAAATTCTGGGCCGGGGGTGGTGGTGCACACTTGTAATCCCAGTACTTGGGAGGCTGACACTGGAGGCTCCGGTTCGCAGCCAGCCTCAGCTACTTAGTGAGGCCCTCCGCAACCTCGTGAGACCCGGTTTCAAAATAAAGAATAAAAAAATAGAGCTGGGGGTGTAGCTCGGAGGTAGACGCCCCTGGGTTCAATCCCCGGTACCGCAAAAAAAAAAAAAAAAAAAAA
>PVJS01015287.1:0-14252 GCA_004027185.1 Glis glis
TGGTACTGGAGATTGAACCCAGGGGCATTCTACCTCCAAGCTACACCCCCAGCCCTATTTTATTTTTTATTTTGAAGCACAGTCTCACTAAGTTGCTGAAGGCCTCACTAAGTTGATGAGGCTGGCTGCGAACCTGCAACCCTCCTGTCTCAGCCTCCCAAGTACTGGGATTACAAGTGTGCACCACCATACCCAGCTTAAAACCTTAGTTGTTTTCAATGGCAATAATTTACTTTAATATCCAGCCCATATTCATAAAGCTTCAGGTCATAAAAACACATCCCAAAATTAGGCTAAGGAAAATTTGTTATACATTTTGTTCAGCATGATTCCACAAATCTTTCATATAATGAATAACTGTAATATTTTTAGAAGCATGTAGGAGTGAAGAAGCTGAGGGAGTAAGAATATTTCCCTGTCTTATATTAAGGTTACTGGATCTTTTAAGAAAACACTACAAAGAAAATCGTTTTAATGATCAAAGTAACAAGAGTTTTAAATAGAAGGATTAATTTGAAATATTCACAAATGTCTGCTTTTAATTTCACACCCAAGTAGATTCATGTAATAGTTCTGAAATCTTTTCAGTTCTAAGGCTTAACTATACATTTCACAAAAGGAAGACTAAGTTTTTTTTTTTGGTACTGGGAATTAAACCCAGCGGCATTCTAGCTCTGAGTTACACCCACAGCCCTATTTTATTTTTTATTTTGAAACAGGGTCTCGCTAAGTTGCTGAAGCTGGCCTCAAACCTGCAATCCTGCTGTCTCAGCCTCCCATGTACTGGGATTACAGGCATGCGCTGCCACACCTGGCTAAGACTAGGCATTTCTGCACTACAATGAAATTTATTGCCAGAACATAGAAGGACCTTGCAAAAGATACTAGTCAACTATAATAATGAAGAAATAAAAAGAACATGGATGAGACCCAGTTTTCCCCTTTCTCCTACTACTTTTTTTTTTTTTTTGCGGTACTGGGGAAGGAACCCAGGGGCATTCTATCTCCGAGCTACACCCCAGCCCTATTTTTTTTTACTCTTTATTTTGAAACAGGGTCTCACTAAGTTGCAGAGGGCCTCACTAAGTAGCTGAGGCTGGCTGCAAACCCGGATTCTCTTGTCTCAGCCTCTCAAGAACTGGGATTACAAGTGTGCGCCACCATGCCCGGCTCTCCTACTTCTTATTCATGAAGTTATACCACAGAACTTCTATCACTTATAATATTACTGAACTTCTATCACCAGAAGTCATTTGGCTCTGCAGATACTACAAAAGGAATCTGTTTGTATGTATGTATGTATGTATGTATATAGCAATGCTGGGGATTGACCCCAGGGCCTCACATATGCTAAGTAAGCATTACCACTGAGCTACACTCCTCTACCCCAGAATATGTTTTACTCTTAAAGAAATAATGGATTATATAGAATTATATGTGTATGTATACATATGTAAGATATTTGTACTTTTTCCCTAAATGAAAATAATATGTGCATATATTATATAATTTAACTTCTGTGTCTGTGTGTGTGTGGTACTGGGGATGGAACCCAGAGGCATTCTACCTCTGAGTCATACCCCCAGCCCTATTTTATTTTGAAACAGAGTCTCATTAAGTTGCAGAGGGCCTCACTATGTTGCTGAGGCTGGCCATGAACCTGCAATCCTCCTGTCTCACCTCCCAAATACTGGGATTACAAGCCCACCATGCCTGGCTATATAATTTAATTTTTTTTTTTTTTTTTTGCGGTACCGGGGATTGAACGCAGGGGCATTCTACCTCCGCGCTACGCCCCCGGCCCTATTTTTTTATACTTTATTTTGAAACCGGGTCTCACGAAGTTGCGGAGGGCCTCACTAAGGAGAGAAAGAGAGACGGAGAGAGAGAGTGAGAGAGCTGAGGCTGGCCGCGAACCTGGATCCTCCAGTCTTCGCCTCCCAAAGTACTGGGATTACAAGCGTGCGCCACCACAACCAGCCCATAATTTAATTTTTAAAAATTCCTGCTACTTACCTGTGGCCTTTGCAGTCTCATTGTTTCCTTTGACCCTGATTTCACTGTACATATTACAATTCGAAATTATTTAGGAAACAGAAGGGGTGAGCAGGTGGTTGGGAAAGAATGAGCAGACAGGATAGAAGGTAAGAAGTTATAACTGTGGGCTGTGCATTTGAATAAATTAGTATAATTTAAAATAAGTAATAACTATCTAAGGATATCTACCAATACAGAATATCTGGCATAAAAACTAAGTTGGTTTTATTATTAGAGAGGGAACATGATTTATACTATAAGATCCAAGAAAAATTATGAAACTGAGTGGGAAAAAGTTCTCCTAATTTATGAAGAGGCCTGAAAGAGCAGGGTAAGGAGAATGGCTTATAAAAGGAGTAGGTCAGTTGACAGGAACTCAAAATGGCAGGAAAATAAATGGATTATTATCCAATTATGAATCACTTTATTGTCTTTTCATTTGAATGACTAATTTAAATTTTCTATACATCTTTCTGATACTTCTCAGCTTTTCATCTGACTGCTCTTTCAGCACACTTAACCACTCAAAAATAGAACTGGTAGGAGTTCTTTTGAATAAAATGTCCCACAATTCAGCAACACAAGAGTGTCATTTTGTTTCTCCTTTAATCAAAATTTCTTAAAAATAAGAAGGTGCAGCCGGGCGTGGTGGTGCACGCTTGTAATCCCAGTACTTTGGGAGGCGGAGACCGGAGGATCCGGGTTCACGGCCAGCCTCAGCTCTCTCGCTCTCTCTCTCCATCTCTCTCTCTCTCTCTCTCTCTCTCTCTCTCTCTCCTTAGTGAGGCCCTCTGCAACTTAGTGAGACCCGGTTTCAAAATAAAGTATAAAAAATAGGGCCGGGGGTGTAGCGCGGAGGTAGAATGCCCCTGCGTTCAATCCCCGGTACCGCAATAAAAATAAAAATAAAAATAAAAATAAAAATAAAAATAAAAATAAAAATAAAAATAATAAAAATAAAAATAAAAATAAAAATAATAAAAATAAAAATAAAAAAAAATAAAAATAAAAATAAAAAAAGAAGGTGCTGTTTTAGGGGCAAGTGCTGGGGACGGAACCCAGAGTTTTGTGCCATGCTGAACATGCAGTCTACCACTGAGCTGTACCCAGCCCTAGAAGCTGTCACTTTCTGATTAACCCCAATGGATTTGCCTCTCATTTTATGTAACATGACTCATTGTAATTGTACTTGGGAGAAATCTTTCTATGAAGGACAGGCTCTTAAACTGCCTCAAACATGTCAGATTGCCGTCTTGGACAGGTTTTTTGATAATTTCCCTGGTATGGTAATTCTTATGGTTAACTTATAGGGCCAAAATTTGGAATACTTGATCTCTAAGAAAAAAGTTTTTAAAACCATTAAATAAGGCTAGGTATGGTGGCGCACACCTGTAATCCCAGTACTTAGGAGGCTGAGATAGGAGGATGACAGGTTCAAGGTTAGCCTCAGCAACTTAGCAAGGCCCTCTGCAACTTATCGTTAAACCCTGTTTCAAAACACAAAATAAAATAGGGCCAGAGGTGTAGCTCAAGGCAGAATGCCCCTGGGTTCAATCCCCAGTGCCACAAAACAAAATAAAACAAAAACATTAAATAAGAAGGCAGTCTGTCAGGCACATGCCTGTAATCCCAGTGACTTGGAAGGCTGAGGCAGTAGGATCACAAGTTTGAGGCCAGCCTGGGCAACTTAGGAAGACGCTGTCTCAAAATAAAAAGGGCTGAGGATGTAGCTCAGTGGTAGAGTGCCTCTGGGTTCAATCCCCAGTAAGGCAAAAAAAAAAAAAAAAAGCCAGCCCTATCAGCTGGTTGTAGCCTTTTCTTCACCATAAAATGTTTATACCAAATAAAAGTGAGGCATTATCTATGGCTATCAAAGCAGACATCATACAATGCTCAACTACTATCACGTCTTCCCTCTCTAGGCAGACATCCATCTGCTGCCTCTGCATTACACTGTACCCCACACCTAATAAATCTATGAGTCCTAATCAATAAGATTGTTTTTCTTTCTTTCAAGCAAATCAGATCATCTCTCACCTAGGCACAGCCTTTCCTGACTACTAACAAGGAAAAGCCTGTACCCTAAGGACACCTTTCTGAAGCCTCAGGACCTACACTACTGTTGAGTCTTATGTTGTATCTTTTCTGTTAAACTGATCTATGCATTTGTTAAAACTCAATGAATGTACACTTAAAATGTGTGCATTTCATTCTATATAAATTTTACCTCACAGAAAAACTACTGACAAATATTTAACTCTACTTAATGAAGTCTGTGCTGAAACACTTAAGGCAAAAAATGCTGATGTCTGCAGCTTACTTTGATATGCATCAAAAAATAAGACGGATGATGGATGAATAGAGGGTGGAGAGCCTGATGCATGATGAAGCAAGTAGAGTAAAATGGAAAGAAGCAAGTAGCAGATAAATCAATAATCACTATAAAATTATTTCAATTTTGCTATATATTTGAAAATCTTCACAATAACTTGAAAAAATAGCGCCTGGTACACAGTAAGCAATAGTAAAGAACAGCAAATAACTATATTTGGCTGAAGAGGGATGAACTGGTAAAAAAACTATATCTACTAGCTCTGTCAAGAGGGAAGGAAATTGCTACTTTTCCCATGAACTTTTCATTCCAAATCATAATTTATTTAATTAAAAAAATCTCACTGGCATCTTCATATAAAATCAGTTACTTTCATTCTTTCTATACTTTCTTTTAAAAAACAGATTAACAGTGGTGGCGCACACTTGAAATCCCAGTACTTGGGAGGCTCAGACAGGGGGATCTGGGTTCGTGACCAGCCTCAGCTACTTAGTGAGGCCTCCGCAACTTAGCAAGACCCTGTTTCAAAATAAAGAATAAAAAATAGGGCTGTGGGTGTAGCTCGGAGGTAGAATGCCCCTGGGTTTAATCCCCAGTACCACACACACACAAAAAAAAGCCAACAGATTAACAATAGATGATTAGCCAGGCGTGATGGCACATATCTGTAATCCCAATACTTAGGAGGCTGAGACAGGAGGATCACAGGTTCAAGGCCAGCCTTTGCAACTTAGTGAGACCCTGTCTCAAAATAAAAAATAAAATAGGGCTGGAGGTGTAGTTCAGAGGTAGAATGCCCCTGGGTTCAATTCCTAGTACTATAAAAAATAATACATGATTAAGGTGATTACAGTTAACAGAAGTGACACATATGGGGAAAGCAATTATTAGAATAGAGTAGGCAGAAAGAAAGAAGATAAAAAGCAAACATAATTTTACTGCATGACAAATCTCTCTCAAATAGTTTTCTACTTATTGAATACTTTTAATGAAGTGCTATTAAAAAATCCAACTTCCTACACATTATCCAAAAGGTGCTGTTAACAAATTTAGTTTTAGTGCTAAAAATGCTTTAATTTGTCATGTCTGATGAGGTGTTATTAAAATACCAGATAATTTTATATAGCTCAGACTTATACCATGAACTATAGATGCAGGAAACTGAACAAGACACCCAAATATATGTTTGGCTCCACAAGGTTAGTGAACTCAGGACCTGCAGCTTATCTAACCCAAGAGGGCTAAGCAATGCTTCCAGCAAGAGAGCAGAGGCATAACAGGAAAAGGAGGGGGAAAGGGAAAGGGAGGGAAGTTGGATGTGCAGTAGTGAATGCTCCTGGGAATTAACTGTTAGTGTCAGAATAACTGTTGGCTCTTTCCCCAGCCTTTGTAACTGCGTAAGATGTTCAACAATGGCTTGAGTTAGATATGATCAAGAAATCTGAAACATTCATTATATATTTTGAATATGCTCAGTTTCTTTTTTAAGTAATTCACTTACTTGATTGTCATTTTCATCATCTTTGATAACCAAATACCTCAATAAATTTAATGAAGCCATAATCCTGTTAATTAAAAATAAATGATTTGTTATTTACAGTATATTTCATATAATCAACATCAATTTCAATGTATAAAGCAAGTTAAAACTTTGGGAACATTCTTTTTGTGTGTGTGTGTGTGTGTGTGTGTGTGCGTGTGTGCGTGTGTGCGTGTGGTACTGGGGATGGAACCCAGAGGCATTCTACCTCTGGGCTACACCCCAACCCTATTTTATTTTTTGTTTGGAAACAGGGTCTCACTAGGTTGATGAATCTCACAACTTGTTGAGGCTGTCCTCGAACCTGCGATTGTCCCGTCTCAGCCTCCCAAGTACTGGGATTACAGACAAGTGCCACCATGCCCGGCTTGGGAATATTCTTATAATTACATTTGCCATTAGAAACTGTTCCTGTCACATCTTTTGGAGAAGTAATAACTTATTCCTCTTGTTTTGCATTTAAGTTCACAAAGTACAATTGTGAAAATCACTTTTTTTTTGGTACTGGGGATCAAACCCAGGGCCTCCTGCATGTTAGGCAAGCACTTAACCACTTAACCCTTGTTATCTTTAATATTTGAGAGCATCGTCTCCTGCTCTCTAGATTTTAAGATTCCTTTTGTTTGGGTTACAAAAATGTCTCAACATCTATTATAGTATACAAAAGGCGAAATTACATGTTCCATATGGAAAAAAAAACTACATAACCATTTTGTTATATACATGAGATTCTTAATTTTTAGTCACAAATGTTATAGTTGCAAATCTCTATGGAATGCTGGGTACATAAAAGGTACAAAATCAGAGTGAAAGTGTCATTCTTGAAGAGAT
This sequence comes from Glis glis, assembly GCA_004027185.1. Lineage (NCBI taxonomy): Eukaryota > Metazoa > Chordata > Mammalia > Rodentia > Gliridae > Glis > Glis glis. Next base: position 6,741 of record PVJS01015287.1, read on the forward strand.
TTGTTTCTACACATTGAACAAAAATATGAAAATCTTTATGTAATTTTATGGATTAACATAAAATCACAGAAAAATACATTTTATTAATTTAATTAATTTACTATTTAAACTACTATTTAAAGCTTAGTAATGGTCACCTCACCTATCTGAGTTTTGAAGTAAATCTGTTTCAGCACCTTCTGGGAGAAACAGTACCAAATCTAAAAGAGAAATCAGCTGTGGTCCTGTAAACCATCTGTTATGTGTTTTCTGAAAAGCAAAAGAAAAATTAGGAAAGGTTTAAATAACGGCATGATTGTTTTTCTAATACCTTGGTGCTACAAAATAAATTATTACACATTTAAAATACACACACAAGTATATACATATATACATATATATACTATTTTTCTTTTTCTTTTTTTCTTTTTCTAGTGGGGATTGATCCCAGGGGCATTTTTACTTCTGAGTTACACCCCCAGCCTTTTTTTTTTTTTTTTTTACTTTGAAACAGGGTCTCACTAAGTTGCTGAGGCTGGCTTCAAAACTGTGATCCTCCTGTCTTAGCCTCCCAAAGTACTAGATTTACAGGTGTGTACCACCACGCCTGGCTTAAAATATATATTTTTAACTTTAATTTTCATATTTCCATTCACTTTTCAGACACCCGAAACAAACCCTGCCAGTTTGACAATATTGGTGTGCACTTGCGTGCACATTCTCTCTCTCACTGTTTACTACATGGAATTATTGAGCATTCTCAATGAGATGAGACTTAAGTTTCTATTTATTTTTTAAAAGCATATAGCACAATAAAAAGTCTTATCGGCTCAAAGAATTAATACAATTTAGATTTATAGTGAACAAAGTTTAAAAATTCATTTTGGTTTTTTTTTTGGTACTGGGGATTGAACCCAGGGGCATTCTACCTCCTACGCCCCCAGCCTTATTTTATTTTTCTTTATTTATTTATTTTTGTGGTACCAGGGATTGAACCCAGGGGCATTCTACCTCCGAGCTACACCCCCAACCCTATTTTTTTATCCTTTATTTTGAAACCAGGTCTCACGAAGTTGTGGAGGGCCTCACCAAGTAGCTGAGGCTGGCCGCAAACCCGGATCCTCTGGTCTCCACCTCCCAAGTACTGGGATTACAAGCGTGCGCCACCACGCCCGGCTCTTATTTTATTTTTTATTTTGAAACAGGTTCTCACTAGGTTGCTGAGGCTAGCTTCAAACCTGTGCTCCTCCTGTTTCAGCCTCCCAAGTACTGGGAATACAGGTATGCACCACCGTGCCTGGCTAGGGTTCTTTTTTTTTTTTTTTAAGAGTAGAAATAGGGAAAAAATATACTTTAATACTAAAGACAAAAAGACTGTGGGACCGGAACACATGTTGATTCATTCTACATGTGAATAAATAAAATAAAATAAATTGGCAATTGACACCTTGGCTATGCTCTTACCTTAAATGACATGTGTATTTGATTCTTGATATTTTGAATAATAAAGGCCTCCACACCTGAGTGATTACTTGTATTCAATAAGCACCTGGAAAGCAAAATTACAACATATGAAATAATACTAAACGTATATGATGAAAGTTTTACAAATTCAAATGGGCCATGTGTTATTTCTAGAAATATAAAATCCAGAGGGAAGACAATTAGCAAGGGAATCAACCGATTACAAAGTCAGCTATAATAGTTATTGCTCTCACTAAATGGGAAATTCTATTTATAACTGGGTCTTTCCAACCAGCATTTGACTACTGCTGATAAGACTGGCTTAATTGCAAAAGTAAACTCGGTATGACTAGTGTTATGGTTTGGCCCTTCAATGTCCCCCAAAGGTTCATGTGTTGGAAGCCTGGTCCCCAACTGATGGTGCTGTTAGGAGATGAGGGGACTTCGGAGATGGGGCCTCCTGGAAGGATGTTAGGTCACTGGGGGTGGGCCCTTGATGGAGCATTGGGAACCTTACCCATTCCTCTCTCTCTGCCTCCTGGTCCCCATGAGGTGAGCAGCTCCTCTGCCACCTGCTCACCATGTTGTTCCACCTCACCACAGCCGAAAAGGACCAACTGACCATGGAATGAAACCTCTTACTCCATGAACCAAAATAAATCTCTCCTTTTTTTTTTCTTTTTTTGAGGTGCTGGGGATTGAACCCAGGGCCTCACAAATGCTAGGCAAGTGCTCTACAGAACTATATCCCCAGCCCAAATCTTTTCTCCTTTTAAGTTGATTTTGTGAGTGTGTGTGTGTGTGTGGGGGGGGTACTAGGGATTGAACCCAGAGGCATTATACCTCCGAGCTATACTCCCAGCCCTATTTTATTCTTTATTTAATTTATTTATTTTTGCAGTACTGGGGAATGAACCCAGGGACATTCTACCTCTGAGCTACACCCCCAGTCCTATTTTTTATTTTTTATTTTGAAACAGGGTCTCACTAAGTTGCAGAGGGCCTCACAAGTTGCTGAGGCTGTCCTTGAACCTGTGATCCTCCTATCACAGCCTCCCAAGTACTGGGATTACAAGCATGCGCCACCACGCCCATCTTAAGTTGATTTAAATTCTCAGGTGCTTTGCCACAGTGACAGAAAGCTGAGTAACACAACTAGCTTAAGAAAAAAGGGGATTTCTTGATAGAGATATAGGTAGAACAGAACAGAAAAGCAGTATAAAACCTAAGTACTGAGATTTCATAAACCAGCTCCGACTCTATTAATAGAAATGAAGACAAGATAGAATCAAGAGTGCCAGTATTGGACAATCCCAAAGAAGACTTTTTAGCACTTGGACATTGCCCCAATCTGTTTTTAACTCACTTTTATTACCTAGAACAGGACTCAAACCAAGGTCCACTGGTCATACTGCCTGCTTTTGTCAGTGTTTTACTGGAACACACCCACCCCAATACAAAGACAGCGGAGCAGTTACAACAGAGGCTGTGTGGTCTATAAAGTCTGTATTTACTATCTTGTCTTAAACAGAGTTTCTCAATCTTTGACTTAGAAAGTGGCTAGAATCTTTGTGCCTCAAACAGCACTATTAGTATGCTCTAATATTAACTTACAGTGAATAATCTGTCAAAGTTATAAGTTTAGAGCTATTAATTTCAACTATGAATAATGGAGATATTGAAATACATAAAACTCTAGTAGGATTGTAATCAATCTCACTTTAATCTTTTTATTTTTATTTATTTATGGTACTGGGGATTGAACCCAGGGGTGTTCTACCTCCGAGCTACACCCCCAGACCTATTTTATTCTTTATTTTGAAACAGGGTCTCGCTAGGTTGATGAGAGTGTCACTACTTGCCGAGGCTGTCCTCGAACCTGTGATCCTCCTGTCTCAGCCTCCCAAGTACTGGGATTACAAGTGTGCGCCACCACGCCTGGCTTCAGTTTAATCTTTTTAAAGTCTATTTTAAATTTAGAGCACTTCAATGAATTGAACTGAAACACATACTATTATTCATATATGTGTGTTATATATATGTGTATAAACATATATACCCAAAATAGTTGATAAACTCCTTCTCTACCTGTCACAGATAAGACAGTTATAATATGGCTTCCAACTATAGTTGAATTATGTATAAAAAATACTGAAATACTATATTCCACAGTAAATACATAGCATTAACTTGATTTTCAATCAACCACACATTTAGCAATTAACCTTGCTTGATACATACCTAAATAATGTATATTTGCCTTGTGAATCCAACTTGTTAATATATAGCTGAAGCATAGCTAAACTCTTTTTCCTCTAAAATGGAGCAAATAATATTGTTATATAAAATGAATGATTAAATTACTTATCAAAATTTCTCACTGTAAATCATTATTTAGTCTGAAAAATTTACATACCAATGTCTCAATGGGGCAAAGTGTCATTACTTTGACTAAGCCCTGGAGATAAAAAAAAAAACATTAACATTTTGATGTAAATAGATTATAATGACTGCAAACAAAAACTATATTATCAATAGTGGACACTAAAAATTCAGAGAAGTAAGGGTAGAATATTTGGATGTGAATTAAATTTGTTTTTTCCTGGGCCTTTCATTCCACTATTATTTCTACAGGAATCTAACTACAATTGATTTAATTTGTAATTAACACACAGTGGGATATTACAAAGTCTGATTTTTAAAAGTGAATGGTAATTTTCAATTATGTCTAGAGTGGCAAGAAAATGAAAGTAAACAAACATAAATAATAATGCATTCAAATGCCATGTCTTTCTATTTAAATATTAAGAAATTTCTATAGCTAAGGGACTATTTCGATTCATATCCAAAAAAGTGTACTAGGCAAAATAAACCCTAGGAGGGAGAAACAAAATGTGTATTATGTCTCTCTAGTATGAGTTAGTGCACGGTTCAGCTACAGTTCTGAGAATCTGAGTTTTGAGAAAAGTAAAGGAGCTTCATTTTCCAAGATCGCTAAAAAAAAAAAAGTATTAAAGAAGAAAGCAATGCTTTTCCACTAGATGTTACACCATCAACCATGGTAGCCACTAATAGCTACTTAAGTTTAAATTAATTTAAATTTAAAATTCGGTTTCTTAGTCATACCAGTTACATTTCAAGTCTTCAATAAGGCTACTTGCTAGCTTTTTATACTTTACAGAACACTTCCATCATCACAAAAGGTTCTAATGAACAGCACTATACTTGAGTTTTCAGAGTACAGAAGAAACTGGCAGAGGAGGTGGAGGAATCTGCACCTTACTAAAGTTCAGGTTAGGCAAGGGGCTATTTTTAAGATTAGAATACATATTTTATAAAAAAAAGAATACATATTTTATTTACCTGAGGTACTGTAAGAAAACTCTTGATTTCTAAGTATTGGTAGAGTAGACTGTTGTCTTCTATTCTCAATAAACCATTCTCTAGCAGTTCCTACAGATTTAAATATATGTAGATACATACATGAGGCCGACGGCTGTATTTGTTGATATGACTATGTATTTAAATTACAATGGGAGCAAACAACTATTACCAGTCCTTTGGAGAAAATAGACTCTTCTGTTCTGGAAAAGAATATTAAAATTTATCAATATGATTTTGTAAGTTGTTTTAGAATAAATCTTTAGGAAAAACTGAAATGTAAAGACTTTAAAAATGCATATAATTGAGGAGAAATACTGTTGAAGAATTAGTCAAAAATTTTCATACACTTTGATCTTTTGATTTGGGTTCAAATCTGACCAAAATTACCTACTCAGAGCTTATTTCTTGATATCAAATCAAAAGATCTTCAACAGCAAGTGCCAAGAAAATAAATTATATCTGAAATACTTTTATATAATCCAGTTGAAAATTCTATAAAAGTCTTTTCAATTCTTTTATACAAAAATGAGTTAAATGCTTTCTATTTGTGGCAATACTTAAAAAAATTATAATCATTATTAACTAAATATTTAAGATGTGTGGCAAAAATAATCTCAGGGTCCAGCTTCTTATTCTAACCATGCAAGGAGTTAAAAGTGTTGTTTTTGGTTCAATGACTAAACAGATAGGAAATAGCAAGAATAAAGAACTTTGATTCTAAACAATACATATTTTCAATGTAGGAGTAACAGAAACTATGTGAAATGAATATAAAATCATTAGGACATACATAATACGTCAAATTTACAGAGTTAATAACTATTGTGCCTGGAGACGCTTGGAAATTCCTGCCTAATAGTCTGAGGCATTGGACATTTGCATGCTACCAATCTTCCTTCATCTGGGCAAAGATGGGATTGATAAACTATCACTAGTTCCTAGAGGACAGTATTAAAGGTTCTCTCTGATGTCAAGAGATAATGTAAACACATTATAGGGAAAGAAAGCATATGGAACTTTGTAAAATTCTTAAATTTCTATCTGAAGAAATTATGCATAACTGTTACCTTATTATTTTTTTAAAGAGAAAGTCCTGTTTCTTTGTACCCCCAATGAGAAAAGCTGTAACTGAATGATATCACTACCAATAATCTAAATTATAAAATGTGAGGTTCAAGATGCTTCCTTCTTTTTGATGCAATTCACAGACTGTGTTCATGAAGCAAAAACATGAAGGAACTTTTACTGAGTGCCAATCCAATGGAGGAGGATGCAATGGGGTAGAGATGTTTCAATTTACTATCTTTTGAAATAAGGTTTAAAACTTCAGAAACAGGTAACTGGGAAACCCTTTATTAAGAAAAAAAAACTTAAAAAGCAGGGTATGGTGGCGCACGCTTGTAATCTCAGTCCTTGGGAGGCTGAGACTGGAGGATCCGGGTTCATGGCCAGCCCCAGCTACTTAGGCCCTTCGCAACTTAGTGAGATCCTGTTTCAAAACAAAGAATAAAAAATAGGGCTGGGGGTGTAGCTCGGAGGTAGGATGCCCCTGGGTTCCATCCCCAGTACCGAAAAAAAAAAAAAAACCTCAATATATACTTTACTGTTTTATAAAATAATCAGTTAGGGCCTGGCAAAAAGAAGGTAGTCTCCCTGATCTTTTTTTTTTTTTATTGGTACCGGGGATTGAACCCAGTGGCATTCTGCCTCTGAGTTATGCCCCCTGCTCCCCCTTTTTTTTTGTGGTACTGGGGATTGAACTTGGCATTCTACCTCCGATCTACACCGCCAGCCTTATTTTTATTTTGTATTTTGAAACAGGGTCTCACTAAGTTGTGGAGGGCCTCACTAAGTAGCTGAGGCTGGCCACGAACCTGCAATCCTTCTGTCTCAGCTTCCCAAGTACTGGGATTACAAGCATGCGCTACCACGCTCAGCACCCCCAGCCCTTTTTATTATTATTTTTATTTGGAAATAGGGTCTTACTAAGTTGCTGAGGCTGCCTTCAAACCTCTAATCCTCCTGTCTCTGTCTCCCAAGTGTTGGTATTATAGGTGTGTGCCACCATGCCTGGCTTCCCCTGATCTTAATAAGGACTATTATAATACCATTATGTAATTCTGAGATATCATCTAATGATCTCACCTTTGCAAAAAGACTTCAATATGCCCCATATTAAACTGCAAAAGGTATGATGGGCTAAAAGAAAAAACCATACATACAAGTGTTTAGAAATTTTACATACATACATAGTGTTATAGGTTGAATTGTGTCCTCCCCCAAAAAGATATGTTGGAGTCATAACCTCCTGTTCTCAACATATGACCTTATTTGGAGGCAGGATTTTTACAGAGGTAATATAAACTGAGGTCTCTGGGGTGGGCCCTAGTCCAATATGACTGGTGTCTATTAAAAAGGGAAATGTGGGCAGAGACAGGTACTCAGGGAGAACACCATGAGAATATGAAGGCTGAGAACAGGGTAACAGATCTATAAACCAAAGAGCATCAAAGGTTTAGAGAAAACCACCAGAAGCTGGCATGGGGGGAGGATGAAAGAGACTCTCTCTTCTCTTTTTTTGTTTCCCCCAGTACTAGGGATTGAACCCAGGGGCATTCTACCTCCAAGCTACACCCTATTTTTTATTCTTTATTTTGAAACAGGGTCTCACTAAGTTGCAGAGGG
>PVJS01015287.1:14352-39219 GCA_004027185.1 Glis glis
AAAATAAAAAAAAAAAATAGGGCCGGGAGTGTAGCGCGGTACCGCAAAAAAAAAAAACACACAAAAAACAAAAAACACACTAAGGCCTGGCGTGGTGGCACAAGCCTGTAAACCCAGTATTTGGGAGGCTGAGACAGGAGGATTGCAGGTTTGAGGCCAGCCTCAGCAACTTAGTGAGACCCTCAGCAACTCAGTGAGATTCTGTTTCAAAATAAAAAATAAAATAGGACTGGGGGTATAGCTCAGAGGTAGAACATCCCTGGTTACAATCACCAGTACCACACACATATACACAGAAAAACAACCCCCCCCCACTCAGGATTACAGAAATAATCCAGTGAAGAGATGATGGTAACCATGAGTACCTGAATGTAGTCTAGGGTGGCCCCAAAAGCTTTCAAACCCAAACTAGTTTGACACTTACTGAGTCTTGTCCCCACCATTCCCTTACTATGTAAAACACCCACCCGTTTTCATTTCTTGACTCTGATTGGCTTTTACAAAATTATAGTCATTACCATTTAGAGCTAATAAAAATAGCCTTTGCTTATACTTTATCTTAAATGTTTCAATATGTTAATATGCATACACTGGACTTAGATTAAGAGTTTGATGCTTCCTTTAGAATACATGAATAAACCAAACACTAACTCTTACCTTAAGACCATTGGAAGCTGATCAATGCTGATGCCCTGAACAAATACCAGATATGCCAGAGAAGCCATGGAGTCTGCTAATTGTTTGTCTTCTTCTTCCTCAAACTCAAGGTAGTCCCAAGTCCTCTTTTTCCTTCCATGATTAAAAATAATTTGGGGGAAAGGGTATCCAACTGCTGATAAAAAGCCCTGTGGAATGGGTGAAAAAGAAAAAAGTGAGCTATTGCAGACAGACTCCAAGGTGCCCCTTCGCCCCATATCCACACTCTATATCATCCCCTCTCCTTAAGTATGAGTGGGACCTGTAAGATTCGTTTAAGCCAACAGAACATGGATGTCACTCCCATGATTAGATATGCTATGTGTCCAAACTGAAGGGATTTTTGCAGACTAACTAAGGTCCCTTATCAGTTGATTTTGAGTTATTCAGAAGGGAGACTCTCCTGGGTGGGCCTGACACAATCAGGCAAAAGGTTTTTAAAGAGAGTCTAGACCTAGCTTCCCTGAGAGTCAGAAACTCTCCCCTGCTGGCTGTAAGACTCTTCCTGCTGGCTCTAAGACACAATGTTATCATAGGACCTATGGAGAGGGCTACGTGGTAAAGGGACAACAGGTATCCTATAAAAGTTGAAAGTAGTCGCTGGCTAATGGCTGGCAAGCAAATGGGGACCTGAGAACTACAGCTTCAAGGAGATGAATTCTGCCAACATCCTGAGGGAACTTGGAAGTGGATCTTTTCCTAGTTAAGTGTCTGATAAGAATGCAGGCCTTGCCAACAACTGGCCTGTGCCCTGAGACTCTGAGCAGAGGATCCACACTGTGGCTGGACTCCTGATTCACAGAACCGATCCAATAGAAAAGGTATGACATTTTAAACTGCCAAGTTTGCGGGAATTTCTACATAGTTGTAGAAAACTAATATTGAAGCCAAGGGCAAGATTATATTTTACATAGCATTTGTATCATTTCTTTTTTTTTTTCTTTGTGGTATCGGGGATTGAACCCAGGGGCATTCTACCTCTGAGTTACACCCCCGGCCCTATTTTTTATCCTTTTATTTTGAAACTGGGTCTCACGAAGTTACAGAGGGCCTCACTAAGTAGCGGAGGCTGGCCGCAAACCTGGATCCTCCGGTCTCTGCCTCCCAAGTACTGGGATTACAAGCGTGTGCCACCACGCCTAGCTCATTTGTTATCATTTCTAAATTCATTAAGAATCATAATTAAAGGCAAACACACAAATGAGTTTTGTTGACAGTCAAATGACCTGACTGCTAGATGGAGGGCTCTGAAGGAATGAAAGAAAATAATTTCAGTTTTTCAAAAACAAAGTGCTTCAGACAGAGACAGAAAGCAGAACAGAAGCTGCTGACAGTGAGGGGAGAGGAGAATGAGAAGTCAGTGTTTACTGGGTGCAGAGTTTCAGGTGGCATGATAAATATTCTTGAGATGGATGGTGATGACAGGTGTACAGTGACGCAAATGTACTTAATGCCACTGAATATAAACATAAAAATGGTTAAAATGAGCTGGGCGTGGTGGCGCATAGACAGGAGGTAGAATGCCTCTGGGTTCAATTCCCAGTACCACACACACACACACACACAAAAGATTAAAATGGTAAATTTTATGTTATGAATATTTTACCAATTTTTTAAAAAGTGCTTCAGAGCCAGGCATGGTGGCGCATGCTTGTAATCCCAGTACTTGGAAGGCTGAGACCGGAGGATCCAGGTTTGCAGCCAGCCTCAGCTATTTAGTGAGGCCCTCCGCAACTTGGTGAGACCCTGTTTCAAAATAAAGAATAAAAAATAGGGCTGGGGGTGTAGCCTGGAGGTAGAATGCCCCTGGGTTCAATCCCCGGTACCGCAAAAAAAAAAAAAAAATGATGCTTCAGAGATACTTGAGTGCAATCTAAAAATGTGAAACATACAAATGTCATGAAATGAGAGTAAAGCCACTACTCAGATGAAGACCACTCTAGGAGAAGGGCCCCACTGCCCACTGCCTGCTTAGGTACAAAGTGGGCTGGAGAACAGTGGTCAGGGGCAGCAGGGCCTGGGAAAACCACACTGACACCTCAGGTCATGTGAGCTCTCAAGTCAGAAGAGAAAGAGAAGATCCTTGGGTGAATGGATAGTAGCACAGCATTAAATTAGCCTTATGCTCAGGACACAGGGTCAGCTCTATGCTCTTAAGCTATTTCTAATTCTAGTGCACTGGAAAGCACCTGACCTTCAGAACCCACTGGAATTGATTTTTTTTCTTTTTTTTTTTGGAGATAGGGTCTTGCTAAGTTGCCCAGGATGGCCTTGAACTTGGTACATACCACCATGCCTGGCTCAATGGAATTGATTTTGAGTTGTGGCTCCACCATTTACTAGCTGTGTTACACTGGGTAAATTACTTAAGCTCTCTAAACTTCCAGGTCCTTACCTAGGAAATGACATGAAACCTATGTAAAATGCTTATTGAGCACCACCACAAAAGAAGGTTAAGAAAGTTAAGGTCACAACAAAGTAACATACAGAAGTTAAAAGAGAATGAATGCTGGGCATGGTGGCACATACCTGTAATCCTAGTACTTGGGAGGCTGAGACAGGAGGATAGCAGGTTGGAAGCCAGCCTCAGCAACTTAGTGAGGCTATCACCAATTTAGTGAGACCCTGTTTCCAAATTAAAAAAAAAAAATAGGGCCAGGGATGTAGCTTGGAGGTAGAACACCCCTGGGTTCAATCCCCAGTACTACACACACACACACACACACACACACACACACACACACACACACACGGGAATGACAATGGCTAAAGCACATATTCACTTTTTTATTCAATAAATGCTTTAGTGCCAGGCACTGGGCCTAACATTGTGAACAATTAAAAAGCCAAATAAGACTTCCCCAACCTTTAGGGAATTAAAATCTGCTGATCCCAGATGGTTCTATTAGTCATTCAAAACATAAAAAGGAACCATGGAAAATCATCCTCAGCCATAAAAGACTGCTATTCAGCAAACAGATGCTAAATCTAGACTGCTGCACTGATTTTCAAAGCCACGCATTCTTGTTATAGCTACAAGACAAAACGTTTATTGCACTCAGGTTCCAAATGTCCTCTTAATCATGACTCTACATTTCTTCATCAGTCAAAGGTACTACCCACATGTGATGTTTTCCAGGGTAAGGTAGCCTTTTTAAAAGTCATCATACGTAACTAGATTCTACAGCGATGCTCTGGATATCTGAGGTCTAACCGGCGTCCAAATCAGGGCCTTCACTATCTACACAACATCCAGCAGACTTGCCCAGACAGACCTAGGCCCTCCCCCTGCCATTATACAATTTCTTCAACTTCATGGCAGTCTCTATCCTTTTAGGAATGTTCCCATATTGTAGCCTTTGGGACATTCAAGCAGTTTTGTACAAAAATAACATGTGTCAGAGTAAGGATGGCTGAGCCAGCCAATCCCAGCCACACCAGACTTACCAGTGTTTCTCCAGCACAGAACAGAAGTCATCTCATTTCATGTCCTACCTGATTCCACCCCTCCTTCTTGACTGCTTTGTGCTTCCTTACTGCTGGCTCTTTCTACTTGGAACCCTCCTTATTCCAAGATATCAGGACCACTCTCCTCCTCCCTCGACCTCTTCACAGGATGCTTGCACTGCCTCACTGCACTAATTAAACCTGTCTCATTCCTGAGGTAAGAGCTGCTTCTTCTCTTTTGCACTGCAGGGTCAGGAAGGCAGCAGTGGGGATGGCAGTTTGGATAGAGGATTAGTATTATCTTAGTTCTTTCTGTACTCGTCAGCAAAAAAAATCTTTTCCTTTGAGGTGGATGCCATGCTGTCATATGCTGACCTCCTATCATTTACCCACATTCCCTGAAGACTGCGGCACCCACTCACAATCTTTTCTTCCGTTCAACTCCTTCTATGACTCTGCAAAGTTGAATGTTCATGTAGTTAACTCCTCTAACAGGCTAGCCTCATGGTTCTTGATTTCTAAATCCTAGTGTCCTTTACTTCTAATAGATTTCAGCATCAATCCTATCCTCAATCTCTAACATTTGGAGTTATTCGCACCAGGTACTTTAAACTCCAATATCCCATTTTCTGACTACAACTTCTTATTCTCTCTCTCTACCAATCTGCTTTTCTATCTCTGACTTCTCTAATCCTATGATCCTTCATTTAACCTACCTATCCCCTCCTAACTCATCCCCTCTCCTTTCCTATCTACCCATCTTTTTTTTTTTTTTTTTTTTTGGTGGTACTGGGGATCGAACCCAGGGGCATTCTACCTATGAGCTACACCCCCAGCCCTCTTTCTATTTTTTATTATTTTTGGCGGTACTGGGGATTGAACCCAGGGGCATTCTACCTCCAGGCTACACCCCCAGCCCTATTTTTTATTTTGAAACGGTCTCACTAAGTTGCAGAGGGCCTCACTAAGTAGCTGAGGCTGGCTGCAAACCTGGATCCTCCCGTCTCTGCCTCCTGAGTACTGGGATTACAAATATGCGCCACCACACCTGGCTTATTTTTTATTTTGAAACAGGGTCTCATTAAGTTGCAGAAGGCGTCAGTAAGTTGCTGAGTTGGCCATGAACCTGTAATCCTCCAGTCTCAGCCTCCCAAATGCTGAGATTACAGGTGTGCACCACCATATCCAGCTCTATCCATGCATTTTTTTTAATCATATGAACTAGTCTGTATCCTGTATTGCCTTTAGCTGTACCCAGTAAAATGCCAGCCTAAAAATAACTACAATCTACTTTCTCTGCTTCTGCACCCAGACAGGTGAGTACTACTGGGGAAATCACACAAAAATACACACTGTTGCCCCTATAGTTGTTGTCTCCAAACACAGTCAAATCCCCAGCACTACTGACCGACACTTTCATGGTATTCCACCATCTATTTCCTTTCCCCTCACAACTCCAAACCTTAACTGGCATTCTGGAGTCTTTTACTCAATCCCCATTCATCTCATTCTTAAAAGAGATCCTCTCTCCTTTACCTAGAAATCTGAGGCCAGTGGGTTCAATTCCCCTCAATTATAATATCCCATTCCTAAGCCGGGTGTGGTGGCCCATTATTAAGCCAGGCATGGTGACGCAAGTTTGTAATCCCAGTATTTGGGAAGCTGAGAAAGGAGGATCACAGGTTCACAGCCAGCCTCAGCTACTTAGTGAGGCCCTCTGCAACTTAGTGAGACCCTGTTTCAAAATAAAGAGTAAAAAATAGGGCTGGGGGTGTAGCCCAGAGGTAGAATGCCCCTGGGTTCAATCCCCAGTACCGCCAAAAAAAAAATAATAAATAATAATAAAATCCCATCCCTGCTACAAATTCCTTGACATGCCTACCATGTTTACCTCCTCCTCTTCAAGAGTCCTCTTATTCCTTGAACCTGTGCCCAGCTGTCTGCTCTTGGGCCATGCTACTTCAGTTATCCCAATAAACACCTCTTTTCTCCTCTAGTGGTGAGCCCCCCATCAGCCTATAAATATGCCCAAGCCTCCCCACCTCCCCCATTACCTTCCTCTTTGGCCCATGCTTTATAACTATTTCCTCTCTCTTTCTTCCGTTCTTTTTTTTAGTACTAAGGATTGAACCCAGGGGCATTCTACCTCTGAGCAACAGCCCCAGTCCTATTATTATTATTATTTTTTTTTTGCAGTACTGAGGATTGAACCCAGGGCATTCTACCTCCAAGTTACACCCCCAGCTCTATTTTTTATTCTTTATTTTGAAACAGGGTCTCACTAAGCTGTGGAGGGCCTCACTAAGTAGCTGAGGCTGGCAGCAAACCCGCGATCCTCTTGTCTCAGCCTCTCAAGTATTGGGATTAGAAGCGTGTGCCACCACATCCGGCCACCAGCCCTATTTTTTTGAAACAGGGTTTCATTAGGTTTCTGAAGATGGTCTCAAACCTGTGATATTCCTGTCTCAGACTCCCAATTACTGGGATTACAGGCATGTGCCACCACGCCCAGCTCTCCTTTCTGATTCCTCCAAACTCTTTTAAAGAATAGCATATACTAGTCATCTTTTTCTTCTTTTTATTCATTCTTTCATTCACTCCACTATGATTTTTGTCTCCAACACTGCCGTCAAACTTCTTGCTAAGATTATCAACGCCATAATATTTCTTAAACCCGGTGGATGCTTTTCAACTCTTACCCTTAAGGTTTCTCTGATACATTTAATAGTAGTGATCACTTCTTTGTCTTTGAAACTCTACTACCCCAGTTTCTGTGATATTTCTACCACTTTTTTGACTCTTCTTTCTCGGTCTCTTTGCTGGGCTCCTTTTAAGTGCTGCTAGTCTCTAGGGTTCAGACTTTTTCTTACACTGATCTACCTCTTTCAGTGATTTTACTCCTGCTTTGTGTGTGTGTGTGGTGCTGGGGACTGAACCCATGGGCATTCTACATCCAAGCTACATACACCCCCAGCCCTATTTTTTATTTTTTATTTTGAAACAGGGTCTCACTAGGTTGCGGAGAGCCTCACTAAGTTGCTGAGCCTGGCCCTGAACCTGTGATCCTCCTGTCTCAGCCTCCCAAGTACTGAGATTTCAGATGTGTGCTACCACACCCGGCTTCACTCCCTCTTATTTAAAAAGTCTCCTTAAAAACCTGCTCTCAGCCAGGCATGGTGGTGCACACCTAAAATCCCAGTACTTGGGAGGTTGAGACAGTTAGATGGCAGGTTTGAGACCAGCCTCAGCAACTTAAGACTCTCAGCAAATCTAGCGAGATAGACTCTGTTTCAAAACAAAAAATTAAAAAAAGGATGGGGATGTAGCTCGGAGGGAGAATGCCCTGGGTTCAATCCCAAGTACCAATGAATAAATAAATAAATAAATAAATACAACCTGCTCTCTCTGAGAATTACATAGATGGTCACCAATTTATAATAGTTCAACCTAATTTTTTTTTACTTTATGGTGGTATGAAAGTGATACACCCTTAATAGAAACCAAACTTTGAATTCTGATCTTTTATTTATTTTTTATTTTTGGTACTGGAGGCTGAACCCAGGGACATTCTACCTCCAAGCTACATCCACAGCCTTACTTATTTTTTAATTTTGAGACATGGTCTTGCTAAATTGTTGAAACTGGCCTTGAACCTGTGATCCTCTTGTCTCAGCCTCCCAAGGGCCGGGATTACAGGTATGCACCACCAAGCCTGGCTCTGAAAGTTTGATTGTTTACCAGGCTAGTAATATGTTATATGGTACTCTCTTGCAATGCAGGCAGCAGCAGGGAGCAATAACTCCTGGTCAGCCATGCAATTCTGAAGGTAAACAACCAAGACTTCATAGTGTACTACAGTGTACTAGGCTATTAAGCTCTAATGCTCAGTAGATTAGGTGTGTTAAATGCCTTTTCAACTTTTTTTTGTGTGTGTGTGTGGTACTGGAGATTCAACCCAGGGGCATTCTATGTCTGAGCTACACCCCCGGCCCTATTTTTTTATTCTTTATTTTGAAACAGGATCTTACTAAGTTGCAGAGGGCCTCACTAAGTAGCTGGTCGTGAACCTGTGATCCTCCTGTTTCAGCCTCCCAAGTACTAGAATTACAAGCGTGCGCCACCAGGCCTGGCTCTCTCCTTTCTCTTGATAACACACAGCCCCCTTCACTATCTTGAGCACCAGCATTAATTAACCTTATCATTATTAACCTCATTAACCTTATCATCAGCTCTTCTCTAAATGGTCTTTTATCTCTTTTGCTCTAAATGAAATCTAGTTCTCCCCTGAAAACAACTGTTTTCTCTATAGCTCTTTCAAAGGGCTGCTATTTTTTTCACCCATACTCACTATATCACTGAGCATGGAAGTATACCTGCTCTCCTTGCTGCTTCTACACCATTATTTCCCATCCTCCCTAAAATCCCTAAGTTTTGAAACTTATTTTACATGAATTTACCTATATGCCCCACCCCTGCTGTAGTCATTAGACCTCAAAGTCACACCATTAATTGGCTTTCCTACAATACGCTTATCATAATTCTGTGTGATTTAAATATATAATCGAAGTCAGGCATAGTAGGACATGCTTATAATCTCAGTACTTGGGAGGCTGAGACAGGAGGATCACAAGTTCGCAACCAGCCTCCGCAACTTAGTGAGACTCTATTTCAAACTAAAGAATAAAAAATGGGGTTGGGGAGCCGGGCGTGGTGGCGCACGCTTGTAATCCCAGTACTTTGGGAGGCAGAGACCGGAGGATCCAGGTTCGCGGCCAGCCTCAGCTCTTTCTCTCTCTCTCTCTCTCTGTCTCTCTCTCTACTTAGTGAGGCCCTCTGCAACTTCGTGAGACCCGGTTTCAAAATAAAGTATAAAAAATAAGGCCAGGGGTGTAGTGCAGAGGTAGAACACCCCTGGGTTCAATCCCCAGTACCGCAAAAAAAAAAAAAAGGGGGTTGGGGGTGTAGCTCGGAAGTAGAATGCCTCTGGGTTCGATCCCCAGTACCACAAAATAAGTAAATAAATATAAAATCAAAGATCTTCTAATACCCTGAATTCTTAGGTACTTAATTTTTTCTAGTCCAGTGATCTTGGCCTCTACCATCTTCTTTAGAACATCTGACTTCTGTGTAACCTTTTCATAATATAATTTCAGCCAGGCAAGGTAGCACAGGCTTGTAATCCCAGTACTTGGGAGGCTGAGTCCAGAGGATCCAAGTTCGCAGCCAGCCTCAGCTTCTTAGTGAGGCCCTCTGCAACTTAGCAAGACCCTGTTTCAAAATAAATAATAAAAAATAGGGCTGGGGGTGTAGCCCAGAGGTAGAATGGCCCTGGGTTCAGAGGTAGAATGGCCCTGGGTTCAATCCTCAGTACTGCAAAAAAACAACAACAACAACAAAAAAAAAAACAAAATTTTGCTGCCAGGAGTGGTAGTGCACACTTGTAATCCCAGTACTTAGGAGGCTGACAGGACAATCCGGGTCCGCGGCCAGCCTAAGCTACTTAGTGAGGCCCCCCGCAACTTAGTGAGACCTTGTTTCAAAATAAAGAATAAAAATTAGGGCTGGGGGTGTAGCTCAGAGGTAGAATGCCCCCGGGTTCAAAAAAAAAATTTTTTTTTTGCTTATTACTAGAGCTATTTTGAAAATATTTATCATGAACCTTAAAAATGAGGAATTTGGGGGGGCACAGAATTCCCACTTTTAAGAATTTCAAGGGAATATTTAAAGAAATATGTAAAGACTTAGTTACAAGGACACTTATCAGACTTAATAGTTAAAAAAAAAGCTGGAATTTGATAATAATGAAAAACTGAAAACAATTTAAATGTTTAACTGTGGTCCAGGTTAAATATGTTTTGCTAAGTCCACATCATGCAATACAATTAAGTCAATGGAATAATAAATATTTAAGCCAGGTGTGGTGGCGCACGCTTGTAATCCCAGTACTTGGGAGGCTGAGACAGGACAATCCGGGTTCACGGCCAGCCTCAGCTACTTAGTGAGGCCCTCTGCAACTTAGTGAGATCCTGTTTCAAAATAAAGAATAAAAAAACAGGGCTGGGGGTGTAGCTTGGAGGTAGAATACCCGTGGGTTCAATCCCCAGTACCGCAAAAAAATAAATAAATTTTTAAGAGGAAAAAATAGATTATAAGAGTATATAAAATATGACAAAACATTTCAAAACATATAAAATGTATATATGGAAGGTGTTAACAGTATTTATCTTTGAATAATAAAATTATCAGATTTCCATCTTTTTGCTTATCTGTGTTCTACAAAACCCACATATTGCTTTAATAAATTATCTATTTTTTTTGTACTGGGGATTGAACTCAGAGACATTCTACCTCCAAGTTACACCCCCAGCCCAATTTTTTACTTTTATTTTGAAACAGGGTCTCACTAGGTTGATGAGGGTCTCACTACTTGCTGTGGCTGTCCTCGAACCTGCGATCCTTCTGTCTTAGCCTCCCACGTACTAGGATTACAGGTGTGCACCACCATATCCGGCTATAAATTATCAATTTACATGCCCACATGCGGTACATGAGAATATAGCAGGATAACATTTAAGTTTACAGCAGATTAAATTAACTGTACTTACTATTATTTCAGATGCAAAACACCTTAAAGGATCGTTCCCAGCTTCTTCAGATTGTTCAAGGAATTGTGCTGTCAGCAAAGGGCATTTCAAGCTTTTGAAGCAACTAAGGCATAAGAAATAGGTAACTGTGAAATCAACACTTCCAAAGAATAAAATGCCTAGTTCTTCAAATGTAAGTTAATTTTACATGAAAAATAAAATAAGCACTGCTATGGTTTGGATATATCCCCTCCAAAACTCATGTTGAAATTCAACTGCCATTGGAACAGTATTAAGGGGCGAGACCTAACCAGGTGGATCACAGGTTTGAGGAGACCAGCCTCAACAACTTAGCCAGACTCCCAGCAACCTAGTGAGACTCTGCTGCAAAAAAAAAAAAAAAAAAAAAAAAAAAAAAAAAAAACGTAAGAAAAGGGCTGGGGTTGTAGCTTGGAGATAGAATGCCCCTGGGTTCAATCCATAGTACCACATACACACACACAAAAGGTGGGACCTGATAGGTGATTAGGATAGAAGGGCTCCCTGCACCCTCATGAGACAGGATTAATGCTGTTACAAAAGGGTGACTTCAGCCCCCTTGTTTCTCTCTACACTTCCACATTCCACATGTGATGCAGCAGCAAGACCTTCACTACATGTTGGCGCCTTGATCTTGGACTTCCCAGCTTCCAAAATTGTGAGCCAATATATTTTTATTCATTATAAATTATACATCTCAGTATTTTATTGTAGCAACACAAATAGACTAAGATAAGCACCAACAATTCAATGTCTATAAAATTGGTGATGAATTATCTTTCTTACTAGTAATTGAGAGAACATGAGAATGCCTTGCTAGACTCAACATGGTGAGATTCACTTCTGTATCTGGACTAGTCCAGTAGATTCTGAATGTTTGTCAGAGGACCAGTGCTAGTTCAAGATGTAGTTTTCATTAATTTGAGGAAAAAGCAGGACAATATAATTTTTTCTCATAAACTTCCATTTTTTTATTTAGAAAACCCAACTTTACTCTGTGATTAGGCCTGTCCTATTTTTTTAACTCTATTTTCTCTTATGAAGTAATGGGTTTCATAAGTGGCTAAATTTTTTTTAAATGTCTTGACCTGACAAAATAAGATGCCAACAACTTTAGTCTCAAAAATTAAAAACATTAGGTTATTGATCCATGTAATTCAATAACTGTAACCCTAGTTTAGCAATAACTAGTTTAGCACTACTTCTATTAGTCCAATAGAAATATAATATATAAAGCCGGGTATGGTGGCGCACGCTTGTAATCCCAGTACTTTGGGAGGCAGAGACCGGAGGATCCAGTTCGCGGCCAGCCTCAGCTCTCTTGCTCTCTCTCTCCTTGTCTCTCTCTCTTTCTCTCTCTCTACTTAGTGAGGCCCTCCGCAACTTCGTGAGACCCGGTTTCAAAAATAAAGTATAAAAAATAGGGCCGGGGGCGTAGCGCGGAGGTAGAACGCCCCTGCGTTCAATCCTCGGTACCGCAAAAAAAAAGAAATATAATATATAAGCTGGGTATGGTTCTGCACACTTGTAATCCCAGTTCTTGGGAGGCTGAGACAAAAGAATCTCAGGTTCGCAGCCAGCCTCAGCAACTTAGTGAGGCCCTCTGCAACTTAGTGAGACCTGTTTCAAAATAAAAAATAAAATAGGGCTGGGGGGTCTAATTCAGAGGCAGAATGCCCCTGGGTTCAATCCCCAGTACCACAATAAAGAAAAAGAAATATATAGTCCATGTAAAATTTAAGGTTTCTAAGCAGATACATGAAAAAAATAGCAAGAAACAGAAGAATTTATTTTTAATAATTTACCTTAATTAACCCAATATATCTGAAATATTTCAACATATTATCAGTATAAAAGTCATTGAGAGCACACTTGCAATCTCCGTACTTGGGAGGCTGAGACAGGAGGATCACAGGTTTGCAGCCAGCCTTAGCTACTTAGTGAGGCCCTCTGCAACTTAGTGAGACCCTGTTTCAAAATCAAGAATAAACAGGGCCGGGGGGTGTAGCTCAGAGGTAGAATGTCCCTGGGTTCAATCCCCAGTACCACACACACACAAAAAGTCACTGAGGTATTTTACTTCAGGTTCAAGATCAGCCTCAGCAATTTAGCAAGATGCTCACAAAACTTAGCAAGACCCTATTTCAAAATAAAATAATAGTAGTAGTATTAGTAATAATAATAATAATAATAATAATAATAATAAAAAGGGCTGGGGGTGTAGTTCAGAGGTAGAATGCCCCTGCGTTCAATCCCTGGTACCACAATAAATAAATAAATAAATAAATAAATAAATAAACTCAAGTCCTCAAAGTCTAGAGGGTATTTTATACTTAGAGCATATCTGAATTTGGACCACCCATATATCAAGTGCTTGACAGCCATGTTTACTGTGAACAGTTTATTGTGGATATTACATGTTTAGTCCACAATACCCCTGGTGTGAATGCTCTTGGGTGAGTACTCTGCTGTTCTGTGGTTAAGCTGGATGTTCAACTGTAAGGTGGTCTTTCTGTTGTTGTCAAAGGGAGAGTAAAAGCACAATTTCCCCACAGAGTAGATTCCTACTTTCATTATTCACTTGTTAGGATGAGTAAAAGCAATACATAAGAGAATATACAATAAAGTAAATTAAATGAATGGATTTGGTTTTAAATATATCAATGAATATTATTAAATATTCATGATATATATATATATCAAGTGAACCCCATGTTCTTATAAAATCCAAAATCTAAAACTAGATTTACATTTGCATGGCAAATAAATAAGAAAAAAAAAAAAAAAACACCCAGCCGGGCGTGGTGGCGCACATTTGTAATCCCAGTACTTGGGAGGCTGAGACCGGAGGATCCGGGTTTGCAGCCAGCCTCAGCTACTTAGTGAGGCCCTCTGCAACTTCATGAGACCCGGTTTCAAAATAAAGGATAAAAAATAGGGCCGGGGGTGTAGCTCAGAGGTAGAACGCCCCTGGGTTCAATCCCTGGTACCGCAAAAACAAACAAACCAACCAAAAAAAAAAAAAACCCAAACTACCAATTAGTTAAGTTCATTGTGGGATGTTCTTTAAAATATACTTACAACTTTAGCAATTCATCCTTTAATTTTTCTTTTTCATTTTCCTTGTTTTCTTTGTCATTAATAACTTCTTCCACAAAAGGTTTAGTGAACTCTATTAAGGCCTTGCAACATTGACAAAGGCCATAGTCATCTGTTTGTATTTGTTCTTTTGAGTATGGAACAGGAAGAAGAGATAGTTGACTCCAAAGGGTAGACAATGCTAATCCAACTGAATATGCCTTGTTGTTTTGAAGTTTCTGAATCACTACAACAGAGACCAAGTTGTTACTTGAGGTCGCCTCATCAGGTTTGCTAAACAAGGACAAGTTCAGCATGTAGAACTTTAAGACACACATGGGAGGCAGTATTATTTTTTCCCCTAGAAGATTTTGAATATTTCAAGCGCTTTAAAGCTCATGAACGTTCTTATTTAAAACAAATTTGCTCTAATTTCTGACTATCAGACTTTGGAGCCTTACCTTTCCATATTACTCCTGTTTTCATTCTTTAGCCATATCTTTGCTATTCTCAATACCAACCTTCCAATGTAAAGACTGAGCAATGCCCTGCCTGATACTCTTCTTAACCAAGATACAGGACTACCACAATACTGCCAGACTGACCACTGAAGACACCAGAGGTGACCCTTTAAATATGTCCAGAGGAGCTGGGTGTGGTGGTGCACGCTTATAATTCCAGTAGGCTGAGACAGGAGGATTGCAGATTTGCAGCCAGCCTCAGCTACTTAGTGAGGCCCTCTGCAACTTAGTGAGACCCTGTTTCAAAATAAAGAATAAAAAATAGGGCTGGGGGTATGGCTTAGAGGTAGAATGCCCCTGGGTTCAATCCCTAGTACTGCATAAATAAATAATGTCCAGAGGGAAAGTTCTGGATCTAAACTGCAGATAGGAGGGCTAACCAAAAAGGTATAGGTTGCAACAAAGCACGTGAAAAATAGTATGATATTCAACAAAATATTTACTGAAGCCGGGCATGGTGGTGCATGCTTGTAATCCCAGTACTTGAGAGGCTGAGACAGGAGGATCACAGGTTCGAGGCCAGCCTCAGCTACTTAGTGAGGTCCTTCGCAACTTAGTGAGACCCTGTTTCAAAAATAAAGAATAAAAAATAGGGTTGGGGATGTAGCTCGGAGGTAGAATGTCCCTGGGTTCAATCCCTAATACCACACACACAAAAAAAAATTTACCAGGTAACTACACAGCAGCAGGATTTAGCTGCTGAATTGGCATTGCTATTACTAGTGGAAGAAGCAAACTATTCAATAATTTATCATAAACTTTACTTTGCTGTAGTGTTGACATTTAGGGGCAAACATCAAGGTACTTACACAAATAAGAAAAACTTTGATATCAAAATGCTCATTACCTGTTTGTAATGGTTGAAGTAAAAGAAGAATAATTTGGGATATCTGTTTTCCAGAGGGCTCTTCAATCAGTTCAAGCAAACCCAACAATAATTCCTTTGGGTTACATAACTATAAAAATATTCACAATTGAACCTGTTTAATACAAGTTGCATTTAAAGCCACATGATTACTATTTTTAAGAAGGCATATACTGAGAAAATACAATTATTTTTGCTTAATAGCAAAATGCCTCATACAATTGTTAAAAGGAAAAAAGTTACAGTAGTAGGGGAAGGGAAAACCTGATTACCACAGCTGAAGTTTCCTTTGAGCTTTTTAGCTCAAATCATTTTCACAAATGCTAGGCAAGAACTTCCACCACTGAGCTACATCCCCAGCCTATCTGCCTTGTTTTTAAAAGCCCTCCGCTGGGTGTGGTGGCGCACGCTTGTTATCTCAGTACTTGGGAGGCTGAGCCAGGAGGATCACAGGTTCGCAGCCAGTCTCAGCAACCTTGTGAGGCCCTCTGCAACTTAGTGAGACCCTGTTTCAAAAAAATAAAATAGGGTTGGGGGTGTAGCTCATAGGTAGAATGCCTCTGGGTTCAAACCCCAATACCACACACACACACACACACATACACACACACACAAAGCCCTCATTGTCAAGGACTCAAATCTAGAAGGTTCTTCCTTCCATATATGTATTTGTTTATATTTGCACTGATCTTGAAGTAGTTTCCTGTAATATCTTTTTCTCATAACTTATGTTTCTTAGCAATTATATATTGACTTATAACTCTACTAGCCTTTTATCAATGTGTGTGTGTGTGTGTGCACGCACGTGCACGCGCACACGCCATACTGAGGATGGAACCCAGGGGCGCACTACCTCCAAGTTATACACCCAGTCCTTTTTTTTTTTTGCAGTACCGGGGATTGAACCCAGGGGCTTTCTACCTCCGCGCTACACCCCTGGCCCTATTTTTTATACTTTATTTTGAAACCGGGTCTCACGAAGTTGCAGAGGGCCTAAGTAGAGAGAGAGACAGGGAGAGAGAGAGAGAGAAAGAGAGAGAGAGCTGAGGCTGGCCGCGAACCCGGATCCTCCGGTGTCCGCCTCCCAAAGTACTGGGATTACAAGCGTGCGCCACCACGCCCAGCTCACCCAATCCTTTTTTAGTTTCATTTTGAAACAGTCTCACTAGGTTGCTGAGAGTCTTGCTAAATTGCTAAGACTGTCCTCAAACCTGCAATCCTCCTGTCTCAGCCTCCCAAGGATTACAGGAGTCCACCACCACACCTGGCTACCAATCTTTCTAAGATTATAAGTCATAACTGATCTGTGTTCTACTTCCTATTCATACTTCCATTCTAGGTTTTCCTAGAAGGAAAAGAATTTCCAAGAGGAAAGAACACTGATTGTAGTTCCAATGATATAAAAAGAGCAGTGTAGCCTTGAACTGCCTCTCTAAAACAGTGAATACTACATCTGTACAATAAGGCTACTTGTTAAAATACAGCTTCTCAGGTCTCTTCCTGGAAATTCTGAATCCATGGGTCTGATAATTCTGATAATTCTTATATCCAAAAAATTTGGGGAATGCTGAGATGAAAATGCCTATCCAATCAAATAAGATTGGGCTTTTCTCCGGAGAGTTTTTTTTTTGCATGTATTTTCATGAACTAAAAATTTTCTTCCACACTACAAGAATTAAACATTAAAGAGAATTATAATACTATTATGTGTTATGACAAGAGAACCTAGTTTTATTAACTTACCTTTACCAATAAATCAAGCATAAGAAAATAATCCTTTCTTTTATCGTCTTCATCTTTCCTTAAAAGGCACCGAACAACAGGACCAACAAGATTCCAGCCCATAGTCTTGATGATGATCTATAGAAAACATTTTAGAGTAAAGCAAACACTGCCATCTACAGAACTCTCTTAGTGTGTTTTCCCAACTTGCAGCAGCTTAGAATTTTCTCTGAAATAGGAAAAATGAGGCAAGCAAGGCCCACAGCATTTCATCACTGATTCTCTGGGATTGGCTGATAACAGATATCAACATTTTAAAATACTTTTTAATATTTTCACTGAGGAAAAGCAAAAGGGTCTGTATTTTTATCAGGCAACTTGGTCTTTCCTAGGACTTGAACAGTTCCTCTATTTTCAACAAGAGAGTTAATTTGCTTAAGATGAGCAAGTACAGCTAGGAGTAGTGGTGCAGGCCTGTAATCACAATACTTGGGAGGCTGAGACAGGAGGATTGTAGGTTCAAGAACAGCTAGCCTCAGCAACTTAGTGAGACCCTTGGCAACTCAGCAAGACCATAGCTCAAAAAAGGGGGGGAGACTCAGAGGTAGAATGCCCCCAGGTTCAATCCCCACTACTAAAACAAAAACAAACAAAGATGAGCAAGTATGTAACTTCCACAGAGAATTTTGCTCTCCTGATGCATAAATAAATCCAGCCAATGCTTGTGAACCCTTTTAAATTCCCTGAAGAATGTAATCAATGCAATTTATATAAAGGGAGGGAATGTGCCTTCATTAATTTTCTTTCCTATGTACAATTTATTCTTTTTTTTTTGGCAGTACTGGGGATTGAACCCAGAGGCATTCTACCTCCAAGCTACACCCCCAGCCCTATTTTTTATTCTTTATTTTGAAACAGGGTCTCACTAAGTTGGGGAGGGCCTCACTAAGTAGCTGAGGCTGGCAGCAAACCCGGATCCTCCTGTCTTAGCCTCCCAAGTACTGGGATTACAAGTGTGCACCACCATGCTTGGCCAATTTGTTCTATTTTCAAAGATATTCCAGAATGCTTTACCACATACAAATAAAAGTTTATCTTTATAATTAGTAATTCACCTTTTTTTTCTTTTTATGGTACTGGGGGTTGAACCCAGGGACATTCTACCCAGAGCTACACCCCCAGTCCTATTTTACTTTTTTTGTTTTGAAACAGGGTTTTGCTAGGTTGCTGATGAGAGTCTCGCTAAGTTGCTGAGGCTGGTCTTGAACCTGCCATCCTCCTGTCTCAGCCTCCCAAGTACCAGGATTACAGGTATGCATCACCACACCCAGGCACATTCATTATTAAAGTCACTGATTTTCAGTTATAAATAGTATACTCCAGTTTTCTGGCCTGCTTTGTACTGCAACTCATCAACATTTACCAAGTATATATGATATAATATCCGAGGTGCCAGAAATAAAGTGAGGAGCAGATCAAATAAGATCTCTATCCTCATGGAGTTTACATTCTTTAGGCTGATTCTTTAAAAAAAAAAAACTAGGAAAACAGCACATAGAATACTTCCTCCTGACCCGTCTTATAAGATAATAAAGGCAGGGTAGGGCAGGGCATGGTGGTGTATGCCTGTCTGTAATCCTAGTACTTAGAAGGCTGATAGGAGATCACAGGTTCAAGGTCAGCCTCACTAACTTAGCAAGGACCTCAGCAACTTAGTAAGACTCTGATTCAAAACAAAAAATAAAATAGGGCTGAGGGTGTAGCTCAGAAGTAGAATACCCACCCCTAGTTTCACTCCCCAGTACCAAAAAAAAAAAAAAAAGAGGTAGAGTACAAGGAATAGTAAGAGAATAGTCATCTCCATCTGGGAAAGACAGGATGTGGGAAGCTAAGTTAATGGTTTTTTGGAGAAACAGAAGTCTATCAGGCATAATAGGTGGAAAAAACATTCAAGTCTCTGAAACAGCAATGTGTAAAGGTACAAGGCTTAACAATTCCTGAGAACTATCAATAGAGTATGTTAGGGTATGTAAGCAGATTGCAAAAGAACAAATACTATCTGTTCATTTATCAGCTTCACATTTTAGTGTTTTATCAATCTGCACGTGTTCCCTATATATATGTTAATATAAACATAGTTGTATTTAGGACAAATAATTACTTGGTTTTTTGGTTGTCCTTTTTAAAAATTTTTTTTGAGATGGGGTTTTGCAATGTTGCCCAGGCTGATCTTGAACTCCTGGATTCAAGCGATCCTGTTTAGCTTCCCAAGTAGCTGGGACTTCAGGCACGTGTCACCATGCCTGGCTTAGTTGTCCTTATTTTTTATATAGTCACGTATTATGATTTTATTTTGGTCCCTCTTTCACTGCTTTTAGGCCTATATCAAGTATTTATCTATTCATTTATGAGAATTTCATAACTGCATGAAATTTTGATCACTTGTATGGGCAAGGATTTTTGTTCATTGCTATTAACTATTCCCAGCATCCAGAGTAGGGCCTGATACAAAGTAACGAAAGATATCTGACAAAATAGGAGTTCAATAAATACAGGTTGAATGAAGTCTAATACTTTAAGTGTAACAAGTTATATTTCCTCCAAATATTTGATAATTTTCTCCTATTCTTTGTGTATGTGGCTTAACTTTTAATATTTAGGGTTTTACTACACAGGAATTTATGTTATAAATCAGTTAATAATTTTTTCAAAATTACTAAATATTTATCCTGCCATTACTTGCTGAATAAGCCTACATGTTTAAAACATAATTAGTTCCTTTGCAACTCTTTTCCAACCAAGCACTTTTTTCCCTTTACAGAGTTCTACTTCCCTATGTGTGATCCTTGGAATAATAATCAACTATAAGAGGAATGCCAGATTTGAGTGAGATTCTGCATATATGAGTTGGAGAATCTTACAAATATATTATCAACAACAAGGTTGCCCAGTCACTATAAATGTCTCATGGCTTTAGTTAGGAGGAAAGGATGGTGAATAGTTATGAGGAAGGGGACTAATTACTGACTATTCTTAAGGCACTTTATGCTACCCTTTGTTTAATTTAATAACTAATAATCATACAGACTAAGACTGTTACCCCTAATGTATAGAGGAGGATGCCAAAGTTTAGAGACTATAGACATGCCTAATGTCAAACAAGTGAAATGTGGCAGAGCCAGGAATTATATCTAAGTCTGTCTAGCTCCCAAACTCATGCCTTCCCCACTATACCAGTGGTTCTCCACTGGAGGCCATTTGCCCTCTACCTCCCAGGGGACACTTGGCAAGGTCTGAAGACATTTTTGATTGTCATTACTGGGAGTGGAGTTTGCTACTAATATCTCACAGGTAGAGGCCAGTGTTGCGCTAAACATCCTGTAATGTGGCCAGGCGTGGTGGCGCATGCTTGCAATCCCAGTACTTGGGAGGCTGAGAAAGGAGGTTCGCAGCCAGCCTCAGCTACTTAATGAGGCCCTCTGCAACTTAGTGAGACCCTGTTTCAAAAATAAAGAATAAAAAATAGGGCTGGGGGTGTAGCTCAGAGGTAGAATGCCCCTGGGTTTATCCCCAGTGCCAAACAAAACAAAACAAACATCCTGCGATGCACAAGGGAGTCCCTCCCAACAGAGAACTGTCCTGTTCAAAGTATCAATAATGTTAAGATTGAAAAACCCTATACTAGTGTCTTAGGACAAGTTACTATTTACATGGATTATTATTTTTTATACTTTTATTGGTGCATTATAGTCTCACATCATAATGTAGTTCATAGTGATAGTAACATATATGCACACAGCACTTGTGAGCTTTCCCCCTGGCTCCTTCCTTACTCCTCCCCTCCCCCATACATGATACTGAGATTGGCACTGGTATTAGTCACATATATACATAATGTCAATGGAAGTGTTTCCTTCATTGATTCTCCCTCTCCCCCTACCTCCCAGACCACCTCCCTCGCTCTACTAGAGTTTCCCCTCCATTATCTAAAGTTCCTCTTGTATCCTGATTCCTCCCTAGCTTCTGCATATGAGAGAAAACACATGACCCTTTGCTGGGCTATCCACCCAGTGCCATGAAAGGGCCTGGTGGACTAGCAGAAGCCTGCTCTACAGTACCGGGCCTCTTCCACGTGGCAGTGACTCAGCATATCAATGGCAAAGATGGTGCTGGCAGACCCCTCAGAGGGAGGTCCCGCGGATAGCCCCACCTAACCTCAGGAGGGCAATGATAGGCGGTTACCTTCCGTGCTCACAGACAACAGGTGCCTCTGCCTATGATAGGTTACAGGGGGGCGTAATGACCCGACCGTCACATGCCATCGGGTCACACCCTACTGCTTGGGAGTTTCCTTTATGGCCTTTACTTTAAAAGGGCGATTGGCTTTCTAATAAACGAGATCTTGCTCGACATATCTC
Organism: Glis glis; assembly: GCA_004027185.1. NCBI lineage: Eukaryota > Metazoa > Chordata > Mammalia > Rodentia > Gliridae > Glis > Glis glis. The sequence continues at coordinate 35,723 of PVJS01015287.1, forward strand.
CCGGCCCGTGGTGTTTGGTTATTCGGGCCGTCTGCGTTTACTTCCCTGTTGGTTTGTGCCACTCTCGGGCGGGACCCGAGAACCCTTCACTTTCTGTGACTGACTAATCTCACTTAACATAACGTTCTCCAGGTCCATCCATTTTCCTGCAAATGACATAATTTTGTTCTTTATTATTGAATTCCATTGTGTATGTATCCCATAATTTTATCCTTTTATCTGTTGGTAAATACCCAGGTTGGTTCCATAATTTGGTGATTATGAACTGTGCTGCTATAAACATAGATATACACGTATCGCTATAATATTCTGATTTCAATCCCTTTGGAGAGATACTCAGGAGTGATATAGCTGGATCATAGGGTGGATCCATTCCCAGTTTTGTGAGGAATCTCCACACTGATCTACATAGCAGCTGCATTAATTTGCAGTCCTACCAACAGTGTAGAAGATTTTATACAGATTATTTTTAAATATTTAACACAAACAGATAAGTAACAGAAAAATAATGAATTAATAACTTTGGTCAATCCTAACAGTGTTACCTGGCAAAAAAATTAAGTTGTAGTTACTTTTAAACATTGTCTTATTAAAATCTGAGTCATTATATTTAGCAGACCTCATATTACAAGGTGATTCTCAAGCTATTAAGACTGTGCTTATTAAATCACCATGCTTAAATCTATCCTATAAGCTATTTAGGAGCACGCTAAAAATAAGCCACTCAGGCATGCATTGCCTGAAGAACAATATGGTTACATTTCTCTTCTCCCTCTGCCTCACCTCCTTGGCAGGACTCTTTCCTCTCTATCTATTCCTTGAGTTCGTAAGATTGGATCCTGGTCCTTTTCTACTTTTTTGTGGACTCTGGCAAATTCTTTTTTATCTCCCTCAATGCTTCAATTACCTAATCTTTAAACAAATCTACATCAACTCTCCTATTTCTCTACTGAACTTTCAAACCCTTACTTTCGAATTGCCTGCTCCATGTTAAACTTAAAATTTCTAAAAGTCAACCCATTTCTCTTCCTTTGGGAAACTTTCTCCTCTACTTACGCTGCCTTTTTCTGTTCAGGATGTAATATGCCATGTTGTCCTCTCAGAGGCTAGAAACCCAGTCATCCTTACTGCCTCAACCTCTCTCACCCCCATCATGCAGTCCTTTCTATTCTACCTTTAAAACTTTCTTGTAAGTGCTACACAGTGCTAACCAAAGGTAGAGCACAGTGGTTAAGAGCTTCAAAACCAAACCACACAGGTCTGAATTCTGGATGTCACATAAAGCTGAGTTACCCTGGGGCAAGTCACTTAATCTTTCAGTGATTCTTTTTTTCTTCTTCTTTTATATTTTTTATTATTTCTTATCTAAAAAATAAAAAAAATAATTTTTTTGTGGTACTGGGGATTGAACCCAGAGGCATTCTACCTCTGAGCTACATGTCCAGCTCTTTTTATTTTATTATTTGGAAACAGAGTCTCACTAAATTGCAGAGGGCCTCACTAAGTTGCTGACGCCGGCTTCGAACCTGTGATCCTCCTGTCTCAGCCTTTCAAGTACTGGGATTACAAGCATGGGCCACCACACCCAGCAAAAAAAAAAAAATTTTTTTTTAAGATAGGGACTCTCACTATGTTGCCCATGTTGGTCTTGAACTTGTGCGCTTAAGAGATCCTCCTATACGTTAGCCTCCCAAGAATGTGGGACTACAGATGTTACAAAATGAATTTAATAGTAGTAGCTATCTTGTAGCATTCTGGAGAGGCTAAATAAGTTAAGAGATGTAAAGCACTTAAGACAGAACCTGGCATAGAGTAAACTTAAATATTAGTTATTAATTTTATTAATAAAATGTCCTTTTAAAAGACTTTAAAAAGGGATTAGCCCTTTAACTATTGAGTAGGAGATTCTACAATTATGTGTAATTTAAAAGCCCTAAGAGGGCTGGGGATATAGTTCAGCGTTAGAGAGCTTGCCTAGCCTTTGCAAGGCTCTGGGTTCCATCCTCAGCACTACAAAAAAGAAAAAAAAAAGTCTTAGGAATCCCTCAAATCTAATCTCAAGGTACCCTGGATGGAATCACAGGACAGCATGACAAGATTCTGATATCAACAAAGGAAACTTCTAGATAAACAAATAGCACTGTAAATAGAGAGTATGTTCCTAGAAAGAAGATGGCCTTTCTTGTACTTATAAGGGGAGTGAAAAAACATAAAACATGACAGTGTGTTGCCAACACTGCATCCCAGGAAAAAGTTATTCCTGATCCACAGACAAGGTCCTTTCCCACTGCTGAGAATGGTTTCTCAGACTATCATAACTGGACAATATAAGCCAGCTCTTCCCTATTCTGATACTTTGCATACAAAATATTGTTTTACTTAAAATTTGGCTTTCTAGCCAGGTGTGGTGGTGCACGCTTGTAATCCCAGTACTTGGGAAGCAGAGACAGGAGGATCACAGGTTCGCAGCCAGCCCCAGCTACTTAGTGAGGCCCTCCACAACTTAGTGAGACCCTGTTTCAAAATAAAGAATAAAAAATAAGGCTGGGGGTGTAGCTCGGGGGTAGAATGCCCCTGGGCTCAATCCCCAGTACCACCACCACAAAAAAAGAAAATTTGGCTTTCTATACACATCTGGCCAGAGGAGAACGGGCTGATCCCCAAAAATGAATAGCTAGTATGCCTAATGATTCAAATGCCACTTTTTAAACCCCTAGATCAGAAGTAATCCTGTTCCTTTTAAAACCCTTTACTTATACTTCAAACTATAGCACTTCATTTATCCTGCCTCCTGATTACTAGTTTTTATGTGTTTATCTTTTCCACCAGACTGTAAGTACCTTAAAGTACATGAATATTCCTAATTCTTTTTTTGTTTTCCATAGTTTCCTATGGGAACTTAAGTTTATTCTTAAATGATGAGTAAATGAAGGAATTAAATATTGGTAATGTGATTATTCTCTTCCCAAGTAAAGACTGAAAAGTAAACACAAAGATTGTATTTACCTTATTCTTTTCATTCTGAACAATTGCTAATAGTTGGTCTATGTGCCCTTCTTCTATGCATCTTTGGCCTGCTAACTGGAATAGGCCAAAGTCATCTTCTTTAAAGTCATGCTCTTCTAGGATTTGCTGGTAAAAACAAAACAAAGAAAAGAACAAGCACATATATACAAATAAAAATCCAAAATGACAACTTCCTGATTTATTTTACCTCTTAGGAAAAAAGGAAATTGTTTAAATTCTAGATAAATTGCACATAAATACTTGTATGAAATTAGGATTTTTTTTTTGCGGTACCGGGGATTGAATGCAGGGGCGTTCTACCTCCGCGCTACACCCCCGGCCCTATTTTTTTATGCTTTATTTTTGAAACTGGGTCTCACGAAGTTGCAGAGGGCCTCACTAGGTAGAGAGAGAGAGAGAGAGAGAGAGAGAGAGAGAGGGGAGAGAGGGAGGGAGGGGGAGGGGGAAGGAGGGAGAGAGGGAGAGAGGGA
>PVJS01015288.1:0-35000 GCA_004027185.1 Glis glis
AAGATCTTTTCCCATTCCGTAGGCTTTCTCTTTAAGCTCTTGATGGTTTCCTTTGATGAGCAGAAGCTTTGTAGTTTAATGCTATCCCACTTATTAATTCTTGTTTTAATTTCCTGTGCTTTGGAGGTCATGTTGAGGAAGTTCCTACCAGTGCCTATATGATGGAGTGTTGGACCTATGGCTTCTTCTAATAATTTCAGTCTCTGGTCTAACTTCCAGGTCTTTGCTTTAATAAGGGCATGAACACCTCGCTCAGGCCACACCTCTTCATACTGTTACCTTTTGGAGTGACACCATGGAATCTTGTTCTTAGCTAGTTTAGAAAAAGTTAGCCAGAACTGCACTGTTGCAAGCTTAAGCGAAGTTTTATTGTTACACAGAGAAACGGGGGACAGAGTGATCAAAGCAATACACCAGAGGTGGCGCAGTGGAGTGCCTTGAAAGTAAGGCACTGATGCCTTTCAACATATACAATTTTTATAAGAATTAATTATCTCTTGTTTCTTATCCTACTTAACCAATAGTCTTTTCCCACCAAAAGCAGGTGCAGATCAGCCAATTAAACCTTTTCTGCTAGCCTTCTTTGTTCATCCTCACAGGGACAGATAGGTCTGATATCACTGATCAAAAGGTATTGCTTGGTTAACAAGGTCAGGGAGTTGTATGTTAAAGCCCGCTTTATTCTTTGTTTTTATTTTCATTAAACTTTAACACATGTGTATTGCACACCTGTTTTCTTGGTGAGTTCTCAGCATCTCCTTATCTCTATCTGCTAGAATTTACGTATTATATTGAAAACTTGTTTTATAATAACAAAAAGAAAGAAACAGGAATATAGTCTTTTAAAGTATGGAGGATTTGGGATGACTACAACTATTTTGTGTTATTAGTAATTAATATTGGGTTAATATAGCTTGCTTTTTCATCTTTTAATGTTAGTCTTAGCTGTTGTGAAAGTCTATAATTCTTTTCTAATTGCATGTGTCTGTGCCTGCAACATTCAGTGTTTAGCTGGACTAACAGCCAACTTTTAGCTGACCAAGGTCAACCTTGGCTGTAGCTCTCGGCTGACAACTTTAGAGACAGAGAAAAGGATTTTATTGTTCTGCCTGAGTATGAGAGCTTGTTCTCACTATCAGCAATTGATACCTATTAGCAATCAATGCGGGCCCAATCCCCATCAATACCATCAGCACAGATGTTAAGATTTCAACTCCCAAATTTGGGGAAACATAGTAAGAACATAGAGAATAGCATACAATATATTTGGTTATAGAAGTACATATTTTGTACATATTTTGAAAATTGCTCATTATCTGTATACTCCCTTTGCTCAAATAAACAGTAACATACAATATTATAGATGAATCTTTAAAGCATGAAAATAAAGTAGAATAAATCAACGAATTATAAGAAGGAAAATACTAACCAGGGGTGATGGCACACACCTATAATCTCAGTTCTTGGGAGGCTGAGGTTGGAGGATCCTAGGTTCAAAGCCAGTCTCAGCAACTTAGTGAGGCTTTCAGCAACCTAGTAAGACCCTGTCTCCAAATTAAAAAATAAAATAAAATAGGTCTGGTGATGTAGCTCCAAGGTATAATGTCCCTGGGTTCAATCCCCAATAACAAAAAAAAAAGAAAAGAAAAAGAAAAATGCTAATGTTCTGTTTTTTTTTCTCATATAACATATACAAGGGGTTGGATTTTAGAATTGATATTTGCTTTACTACAGTGTAACTTCATTCTCCTTAGAGCTGGGACATCATGTTTCTTTAAAAGGCCCCTTCTTGTGAGGATTGGGAGGTATCATTTGCTTGGTACAGAGTTTCAGTTTGTAAACTCAACCATCCTGTAGCGGAATTGGAATGGTGGTTTTACAACAGTGGGCATGTGCTCATGCTACTGAAAAAGTCAAAAAGGTAAATTTTATGTTATTTATATTTTATTCCTTTCTTTTCAGTACTAGGAATTGAACCCAGGGGCATTCTACCTCCAAGCTATACCCCCAGCCCATTTTTAGTTTTTATTTTGTAACAGGGTCTCACTAAATTGCTGAGGCTAGCTTTGAACCTGCAATCCTCCTATCTCAGGCTCCCAAGTATTGGGATTACGGGTGTGTGTCACCATGCCCAGCTATTTTATTTCAATTTTTAAAATTGCAATAAAAACATATTTCCTTTAATTAAAACAGAGTCTGGAGGTTTGGGAACCATTTATTCCACACCTCATAGCACCCTTGTGAGATAGACAGTAAAAGACTCATCTGGCTTTCTGTTTTCTACGGGTTGTGAAAGAAAGTTATTAGAAAGAGCTATTATCAGTTCAAAGAGTTTGAGAGTTGGGCCAAGCTGTATCCACCTATCCAGATGTTTTAGAAAAGTCAAATTCAATGACACAATGTGTGCCTAGTATTACTGAAATCTCTCATCTTCATGAACACCAACCTCAACACAAACAGGGTAAAACGGTTTGATTTATTTGTATTCACAAGTGGCGTGATACAGAAATGTGGCCTCATTGTTAAAGTTTACAGTCAACACACGTTATCTGTTATTTTCATAATTAGCAATATATTTAGTATACGATAAAATATCTGTTTCTGGAAAGGACAGAACTACTAAGCAATCATTTCCCGTGAACTATGACAGAGGAAATATATCAGAAGGCTAAATATCTAGGTTCAGTTCTATAATTAACTATTCGAGTGATTTGGGAAAATTGACATAATTGTTTTCTGCAATCATCTCCTCGTTTTTTAAATGAAAGCAAATTGTTTAAATGTTTAGTAAATTTACCATTAACTCTAAAGTTTTTATGACTACCTCGGTCTCCTTTGGATGGCATAACAAAATACCACTAACAGCGTGGTTGAAACAGCAGAAATGTGTTTTTCTCAAAGTTATGGCGACTAGAAGTCTGAGATTAGATTCCTAGCCTGGTTTGGCCCTGGTGAGGCTGCTCTCCCTGGCTTGAAAATGGCCACTGTCTCCCTATGTCTTCTCAGAGTAGAGGGAGTATAGCAAGCCCCCGGTGTATCTTTTTATTAGGGCACTAATCCTCTGGAATCCGGGTCCAACCCTCATGACCTTAGCCAACTCTAATTACTTCCCCCAAGGCCCCACCTTCATATGCCATAAGATTGGATATTAGGGCTTCACATAAGAATTTGGGGATGAGACTTTCAGTCCATCACAATGCCTATATACAGAAGAGTGACTTTTAAGGGACTAGACCCTATCATCCAAGGAAATCCTGTGTTTAAGTTCCAGCCTTGCTCGTGTCATCAGTGCCTTTGTTTGGTGATTCATCCCTTCTGCACTGTTCAAGAGATTCTAAGCAGTACCCCTTTCTCCTCGGTGTTCTTCTACCCAGGACAGTAATTAGATTGGGAGAAACTTTCCAAGGAAAGGACAGAGACCCCTTTGCAATATGAGAATTTAACCATAATAGAAAATTGTCTTTCATCTTTGTTGGAAATGTTTTTGGATGTAAGACTGGGAGTTTGCCATGCAAATGCTCCTCGCTGTCTACAGAGGGAGTCTGCAGAAAGAAGGAACAATCAGGGTACACAGAGAAGCAGCCAGGCTGGGTCGGAAGAACCTCGACGATGGTCAAGTTCTCAGTCCTACATACCTGGGGCTGACTCTACATCTATCACCTCAGAGGGGTGTGTGTATGTGTGTAGATTGAGGCAGAAGTGTTTCTGTTGTTTTTCATATGTACTAGTTAAGGTTAAGCTCATAATTAGACCACCACAAGATCCCTGAGTTACCGTTACTGCACAGTTCACAGTTGCTATCTCACATTTAATTCTTCGACTAGCATCATGGTGGATGAATAGTAAATGTATGTTTATAAATAGTAGGTTTCTCATTAGTTCATTAGTATTTCTATTTCAATTGAAGGAATTTATCTTTCCACTCATTACATGAGAAGGGAATAGGACTTGAATCTGTTCAAATAGGTTTGGGTTCCACTACTTCTACAAACTCTGAAATCCAAATCACATACCTTATATACCCATCATGTTCATAAGAGCAGTGCATGTATTTAAGATAATGATATCATTGTACCTACAGTATTTCATATCATCTCTGATGCCTTTAAGTCTTGTGAATAATTTTAGTAGTGTAAGTTGGCACACAACTGTAATTCCAGTACTTCAGAGGCTGAGAAAGGATGACTGCAGGTTCAAGGCCAGCTCTGGCAACTTAGTGAGACTCTCAGCAACTTAGTGAGACCCTGTTTTGAAATAAGAAAACAAAAAGAGATAGGAGTATAGCTCAGAGGTAGAATGACCCTGAGTTCAGTCCCCAGAATAAAAAAATAAGCACAATCATGAGTAATAAAGTCAGATATGGGAAGTCACTGCTGGTCAGGCAAAGGCTGTAATGGATGTGAAATCCATTCAGCCTCCTAGGTATTCAGTGAGGTGCCAGTTGAGAGGAAGAAGGAATGACTTTGGAATAAAGTTTGGAATATTTCATTGCAGACTCTCTAAGGAACCACAATGCCAGTGGCCATCCCTCCCTTCCTCCCATTCTTGTGGTATTTACTAAATATCACAGTGTAGCAAAAGCAATACGCTTTTTGCAACCACTGCATGAAGTCCTCCTGTCCACATCACAATTTTATTTCAGTCCTCCTCAACAAAGAAGTATAGATGTACAATTAGACAAGGACACAATGACAACTTCCTATGTTCACCAACCTGCTATTTTCTTAAGGATGTGAGGGAGATATAAAGAACGGACAACTGAATGAGATGCATGGGTTTCAGGAGAAACTAGGACATATTATTCATAAGAAGGGATTTTTAAAAAAGAAATTAAAGCCAGGCACAGTGGTGCACAACTGTAATCCCAGTACTTCGGAGTTTGAGACAAGAGGATTGGAGATTGATGGCCAGCCTCAGCAACTTATTAAGGCCCTCTGCAACTTAGTGAGACCCTGTTTCAAAATAAAAAAAAAAATAGGGCTGGGGGGTGTAGCTCAGTGGTAGAAAGCCCCTGGTTTCAATCCCTAGCACTACACAAAAAAATAAATTAAGAATTTTTAAGATAACCATATAACAAGAATAGATTGTAATGAAAAATAGGTAGAGACCAGTAAAGATTTACTGAATCAAGAATATGCTTAATTAAACTAAAACAATAAAATAAAATGTAGCCAGGCATGGTGGTGCACGCTTGTAATCCCAGTACTTGGGAGGCTGAGACTGGATCATCTGGAGTCACAGCCAGCCTCAGCTACTTAGTGAGGCCCTCCACAACTTAGTGAGACCCTGTTTCAAAATAAAGAATCAAAAATAGGGCTGGGGGTGTAGCTCGGATGTGCCACAAAATAAATAAATCCCCAGTACCACAAATCCCCAGTACCACAAAATAAATAGATAGATAAATAAATAAATAAATAAAATCTAAAGGATAAAAACCAAGGGACTCTTCAGAAGGCCAGGATAAAAATCAAGGAGAAGGAGATTATGAAAGAGTGTAAACAATACTGGCAATCAAGTTAGTAAGTCTAATATTTTGTCAGTAAGAATTAATGAGAAATGGGAGAGATGAACAGAATAAAGGGAATCCATTGAAATAATATAAAAACATTCCAGAGTTAATGAAAAAACATGCAACCTTAGAATTCAATGTCCTACTGTATGTAAAGCACATTTTAACAGACACCTCTGTGCAGACTTTCAGAACACGGATTATGGCAAGGTCATTTTCAGAGATGCACATACTACCCACCAAAGAAGATCTTGATGTTGGTATGAAACATCTCAGCAAAAGTACAGAGGCTATAAATAGAGAGAACATATCCTCAGAGGTAGGAGAGAAATTACCACAGGCTACAAAATTCTATATCTAATGAAAATGTAAGTATACAGAAGATCAAAGAAACCTTAATTCTCATTCACCTTCTGAGGAAAGGTTGTTTGAAGACTAAAAGAAAGGATTTTGAGGCAAAGCTAAGGATGAGTGAACTGAGATGCTAGAAATGGGTAGAAGATCCAGATGCAAGTTCGTAGCATCAGGAAGTTCCAATGCAGCCAGTTAAAAACGAAAACGACATGAACTATTTTCAGTGGTATATGTACACGTTTTTTCTCCTTGAAAACAATGACTTTATTAAAAGGATATCAAGCTCCGGAAATAACCCAGACTATTAAATTATTTCCAAATTAAAATTCTGGAATTGTGGTGATAAGTGAAGAATTTTAAAAAATTCTCTTTTCTTGTGAATTTATGCTTCCAAATGTTACTTTAGGATAATTTGGCAAGGTATAAACATAAAACACCTGTTTTTAAAGTTTTACGCATTTATATATTTCTCAAATCATTTCAATGACATTGCATATGGAATGGGTATAATTGGGGAAGGAATGGGAAGTAGCTGTTTTCTTTTCTCTTTATCCTCATTTAATACTTTAAAAGATCAGTTTATGACATCAAGAATTTTTATTTTCAAAGGTCAGAAATTTTTAGGACACACTGGGCTCATACATGTGTTTATTCTCATGTCCAACAGGAAAAATCAAGAAGACGAAACTTAAATGTTTATATTTGTTGTTTGGGTCAGTGTGGAAATGATAATGAATCTCATATTTCTGCCAACTTGTATGTTACCTTTTATCCCTTTATCAGCCAATAATATAAAACTGCAGGAATACAGATAACATTTTTTCTCTATTCAAGTTTAAAAGCAGTTCCTAGTGTATCATGGCAAAAATTCTAATGTTGAGATAGCATCAATTATTCATCTTATTTAAAGATACAAAACCTGATAGGCACAATTATTTAAATATCTGGGCTTATATGTATGTGCATATATACATATAACTTTTTTTTTTTGCAGTACCGGGAATTGAACCCAGGGTCATTCTACCTCTGAGCTACACCCCCAGCCCTATTTTTTATCCTTTATTTTGAAACCGGGTCTCATGAAGTTGCAGAGGGCCTCACTAAGTAGAGAGAGAGAGAGAGAGAGAGCTGAAGCTGGCCACGAACCCAGATCCTCCGGTCTCTGCCTCCCACATACAGGGATTACAAGCGTGCACCACCATGCCCGGCCCACATATAACTTTTATGTAAAAAGAAAAAAGATTTACAATCTCTTTTCAGATCCTTACAACCCTACAAGGAAAATTCAGACATACATTCTCTCCATAACTTTGGCTTCTTTTTTCCAGTCATTGCAGTTTTTAAATTATATATCTGATACCTTACATTTCTACATCTCAAAATTCAGTCACATATTGTCTCCTCCAGCATGAGGACCCTGTCATCACGGCCAGAGCTTCTATAACCAGTACTTATTATGTATCCTTTAATAATGATGGTGTTCTGAGCTAGCTGAAATCTTTATATCGAATATGAAGTCTTTGATTTGGGAAAAAAGGATATAATTACATGGTATGTATTCCAAGAAAACTAGATATTTTTAAACATGAGGCAAAATTAGCTTAAATAATTATAAGTCAGGGTATATAACTTGAAGTTTTTGTTTTTTTTTTTCTCTTGCTTCAAATTTCTTAGCCAGAATGTGACATAATTTCTCTTAATCACGAGATGCAGTGATTCCTGTGGTTGAAACTTTTCCCTTTAGACATATCCTCAGTCCTGTGATATAAATTCAATTTATCACAGAAAACTTATTTCAAGTTAATCCTTCTTAACTCTGTGTTGTCTAGGCATTTACAAGGATCACATCATTGATTGGAAAAATGTTGTGGGTACTTAATCAATAATTGAAGGGTTATTTTCTGATTTACTCTATATATCTTGGGCACCCTAAAATAAACCAATATGAGATATATTTTCTGAAAGCAGCTTCACTAAACACACACACACACACACACACACACACACACACACACACACACACAGAAATGTAGAGCCAATTATTTTAAAATTTCGACTATAATACAGCTACGAACTGAGAATTGTAACACAAAGGAAGGAGAGGGTATTTCTTCTTGGGTTTGAAAATGCACAACAAGGACAAAATTTTTAAAAGAAAGAATAGGTTTTGCTACCCCATGAAGAACTAGAAAGTAAGGTGATAAAACGTTGCAGACAGAATGGGGAGCATGTGGATTTTTGAGGGAGAATTACAATTTCAGTTCAGTTGCAAAACAAGATTTAGGTCAAGTGAAATAAAAGGTAGATTTGGGGAGTTTAGGAAAGGCGTGCTGTAGGATATGCTGAGGAATTTAAATTATGTGGAATTAGTCGCAGCTTTCAGTAGTGTACCAAGAACTGGGGCACAATACCAGTTACAATTATACAGCATTAGATTCAGAACATTTCACAGACTTTAGAGACCACTGGTGCAAGTTCTCATTTCTCTGAGTCCAAAATCTAAAAACTTCTTGTGTAAAACAGGCTGACATTTATCTGTAACCTCTCCTTCTTGCAGAACCCATTAGAGAATCACAACAAATTATACAGCTTGCATGGCCTTATTCAAGTTCAGATTTTTTCCAGTACACCACAGTGGGGTGGTTGATTAATTTATAACATGAATTTAAAAGCAGAAACATACCCTGTTTCTGGGAATTATGAAATTTTATTTCAGCTAGTGTCCTGCCAAAGCTATAAAGCATTTTTTTTTTTTTTTTTGGTGCTGGGGATTGAACCCAGGGGCATTCTAACTCTAAGCTCTACCCCTCGCCCTTTTTATTTTGAAACAGGGTCTCACTAAGTTATATCTTGCTGCATATCAGACACATTCTATGAAAAAAACATGAGTCTTGCTCAAATTTAATATGTCTATGTTTGATTCTTTATAACAATATAATATTTCAACAGGTTATGGACCCTTTTTCCTCACATTCTCTACTAATATACTCCCTTTTCTTTCTTCTTTCCTTTTCTCCTCCCCTTTTCTTCTCCCTCTCTTAATTTCTGTCGGTGAACTGTAGTTATACATCATAGTGAGATTCAACATGGTACATTCATACACGCACACAACATCTCTGGGAGCTTTTCCTCTGTATCCCACTCCTCCCTCTCCTCCCGGTGCATGACAGTATGATTCCTAGTGATATGTTCATACAGGAGCAGAATAGTCTTTGGCCTGTTTCCTTCCTGGAGACTCCTTTTCCTCCTCCCTTACTCCCTCCCCCAGTCTCTTTCTGCCAGGGGAGATCACCATAATTCTGTGGGGTTCTTGACTTTCATGGCAGAAGAGAATTTCAGCACATGCTGGTCAGAGACAAAGACAGAGGTTTATTTAGGAAAGTTAGGATACATGTTCAAGGGAGAACGCAGGTCACCTCGACAGTGTGTGAGAGCTAGTGAGTCCCAGTGGCCTTTACAGTTGTTTTATAGAACTCCCATGAGGGGATGAGTAGGGTCACACAGCAGGGGTGGAGGTCTTGGACTTCCTCATAATCCTCAGTTTCCCCAACATCTATAGGTGGTGGCTGGGCAGTGCCTGCCCTTGTCCCTCCTCCTGGATCCTTCCTTTACTAAGCATCTCAGGAGTCTCAGGTGGGGAGAGGGGCCATTGTGATTAAGAGTATGGGATCATTGAGGTTTTTGCTTAAAATAGAACAGATCTTATAGGGTGTAGTTAGATTAAGGGTGTGAGGCAATTGAGGCTTCTGTCTAAAATAGAACATACCTTGTAGGGTGGAGTTAGAGATTATGAAGTTTCTAGATTTTAAAGATACACTTTCCCTTCCCTTCCCAGTTCCTCTCCTTTCTACCTAATATTTTATTTCTCCTATCCTACTCCACTTCCACTGTTCTACTAGTCTAGGTCCTCATTTTCACAAAGTCCTTTTTCTTTTCTATTATCTCTCTGGCTTGTGAAGATCTTAAAGGGTTTCTTCAAAATACTGCTATAAAAATAAAGGAGGGGAATTTGAAATTTAGCAAATGACTGAATTTGCTAATCTGATACATTTTAGCTTGAATTTACAGATGTTTTTAATGTTTTCATTTTTATAAATGTTCTCTTATGTCATTTCTCCCCTTCCTCCAATAAGTGTTTTGGATTGGGTAATTACACAGGATCTAAGCATGTATTTAAGAAAGAAAGAATATAACAAGATTTGCAATTAGTCACCTATCAGGAGACAAGTTACTGATGAGGTAAAATAGAAAAGATAGAAATATTAGGCAGAAAGGAGACATTGGGAAAATAGAGATTTAAAATTTTGAAAGTTCATACTCTAACTCCACCCTATAGGTGTGTCCAGTCAGGCAGAAGCCTTAGTGAGTCCACACCCTTACTCACAATGGCTCCTCTCCACACCTGAGATGCTTAATGTAAGTAGGGTGGGTGAGGAGGACATAGGTCAGACCCCACTGCCTATCTGTTGCCAGGGAAACTGAGGACTAAGAGGAAGTCCTGACCTCCACTGTGCGACCCTACCTACCCCCTCCTATGAAAGAACTGCGAAAGCACCTGACTCTCTCTTGCTCTCTTGGATGGATGGATGGACGCGCACGCAGAGACTCACTCTCCCTTTCTTGAGATGACCCACAACCTGTATCCCCACCTTTCTTAATTATAACCTTTGCCGTTTTCTGATGGCACCTGTTGAAATTCTTATTCATCATGGAAGCCAAGTGATTAAGAACTTGGACAACTTCTCTTTCTCCTCTATCTCCTTCTCCATCATCTCTTCCTCCCCTCCTCCCCCTGTTCCTCCTCCCTCTTCCTAAATTTAGATATGTTCATTTGTTTATGTACCTTGCTTTGGTTTGTTTTCACTTGTTATCAGCCATTTTAAGCAATGGTAAAATAAATGTCCTTGTAGAGATATACTTACATTTAGTGGGGGTTATCTTTGTATACTGATCATGATGAGCTCTCAGGTTTTAAAGGACTGTGATGAGACCCTCCCCAGAGTGAAGTCATTCCCATCTTATAACAAAGAAAAATGATCTTTTCTATCGAAGTTATAAGGTCATATAAGAACTGACTGGTATTCATTTTGTAACAGTAGCTTAGGAATTAATTTTGTTACTTTTTGTTGTTTTTTTTTTGTTTTTTTTTTTTTGCAGTAGTGAGGATTGAACCCAGGGGCGTTCTACCTCCGCGCTACACCCCTGGCCCTATTTTTTTATACTTTATTTTGAAACTGGGTCTCATGAAGTTGCGGAGGACCTCACTACATAGAGAAAGAGAGAGAGACAGGGGGAGAGAGAGAGAGAGGGAGAGAGAGCTGAGGCTGGCCGCGAAACCAGGGAGAGAGAGAGAGAGAGAGAGAGAGAGAGAGCTGAGGCTGGGCGTGAAACCAGATCCTCTGGTCTCCGCCTCTCAAAGTACTGGGATTACAAGTGTGCACCACCATGCCCGGCCTTATTTTGTTACTTTTTGGGACAGGTGTCTCTATTTCTCCTTTGTTCTAAAGAAAAAAACTTGCCCAATGGGAAACTAACCAACCAGATAAGATTGTGAGATCTCACCCCAGCCAATGGGGGATGACACAGTGGGCTATGCGATAGGAGAATAAAAGGGAGCCTGGGCTGCCCATGCGGTATGCTTGCCCCGATTTTATGGTGTGCGTGCACCCTTCTGCACAGAAGTAAAGTACCTTGCCAAGTTACTTTGAGTTCATGGGTAATTATTTAATACTCCTCTAAAATCTATTTCTAACAATCCCCTTCAAAAATCTATGGGAAGAAGAGCTATTTCCCTAAAAGCCAGAGGCAGTGGGCTCTAGAATTTTCCTTTTGCTGATTGACCAACTTGATATGTGAACATCTATTACCATTTTCATTTGCTGGATTACTAAAGCGATAATATGTATTATTTTTTCTTACTTTGATTGGAAATTTGAGATGTTTGAACAATGACTTGTCAATTTGTGGACTTTGCTGTTATTACCTGGCTTATTTTCTTTTAACTAATGTGGGTTTTTTAGGTACATTAATTTTTATTTATTAACTATCTATGTATTTTAACTTATGTTCATTTTTATAACAGTATAACTTATGTTATACTAACTACATATATGTTTTAACTTATTGACTGACTTCATTTAGGTTGCAAATACCATCAATATAAAAATACTCCTTAACTTTTTTCTAGTGCTTAATTTGGACTTCAAAAATTTCTCTATCCTTTGATTTTTTTCCCAAATATATTCCATCCACACTCTTTCTCAACTCAGTAAACAGCTCCTCATCCACCAGCCACAGTGTCAAAAACCCAGAATTCCCTCTTCTCGATGCCTTCTTTTTCATCGCCCACACATGCCATCAGGTTCAACTCTTCAAATAAATGGAGAGAGAGTTCCTGTCGTCTCTAAGATCTTCTCCTTCTGCACAGCCTTCTGGTTTCATCCAGTATTACCAGACCTGCTTTCTTGTTCCCATATCCCCAACGTGTATGCCTTTAATGGATTTAGAATGCTAAAGTATTCAGTTATTTCTCTACCTTCAGTGTTACAGTGTAAGAGAGCAAACAGGAAGCTGACCCAAACCAGAAACAAACAGAAGAAAAGTTGGGAGAATGAGATAGCCACGCTAGGCTTTTAAAGCTGAGACAACCATGAACATGTGGAAGGCCGTGTGGATGCCCAAGAGAGTCCAGAGAAGGCCATTTGTCTCACCTTGGGCTGACCTTGAGCCTTGTGCCAACAGGAAGTGACTTGTGACTTGGAAGGCAAGGGGCTGCTCAGACTCCACGCACGATAACTACTGTGAGTAATGGGAATTGATAGTGTATGTGTTTGTGTGCACGCACAGGGAAGGAAAAGACAGGATTTCATGGGAATATTAAATTTAACTTCTATGAATTCTTATTTCTATTCACTGTGCATTTTTAATCTGAGCAACCAGGTCTTTTGTTGAAGTAACACAACTTTATCCACTAACCCACTAGCCAGCCTTCCCAACAACTTCATCTTAAGTTTCTAGCTGTGAGAGAATACACGTCTGTTGATTATTCCAACCATTTTGTCACATTTTGTTACAGCACCTCTACTTAATGAATACAGTAGCAAACGCTTTTTGAAAAATTTCATATTTTTCCAAAAATAAAATTCAATATTTTGATTCAAACCCAAATGCTGAATAACATGTTTTCATTCAAAATGCATACACTCTAGAACTTTATAGGCTTCCTACAAGAAAGAAATATTGATGAAATCTTATGGATAAATAGTAATATTACTAAGTCACTAAGTACAATGAATTAATGTGTACTTACTATACTATTTCCTTATTAAAGTACCTTTCAAAATGTTGCCTATAAACTCTGCCTCTACAAAGATATATGAATGATCCTTACATAGAAACTACAGATCATCTTGGGAGCGAGAATTTGAACTGACAAGTCACGCAAGGAGTTCTAAACGCTACTTTAAAATGTCCTTTTACTTACTCTTCACCTCTAAATTTGT
Organism: Glis glis; assembly: GCA_004027185.1. NCBI lineage: Eukaryota > Metazoa > Chordata > Mammalia > Rodentia > Gliridae > Glis > Glis glis. The sequence continues at coordinate 13,366 of PVJS01015288.1, forward strand.
CTATAATACTTTATTATAAGCATAGGGACAGGAACAAGTAATTGTGATGACATCTAAATGCTCTGTCATCTCTGGTCTAAGCTGCTGACTTGCACCTTCCAGGAAATTGACATCAAAATCTATTTTTTTTCTGGGAGGGGGGTACTGGAGATTGAACCCAGGGGCATTCTACCTCTGAGCTATACCCCCAGCCCTATTTTTTTATTCTTTATTTGGAAACCGGGTCTCACTAGGTTGCAGAGGGCCTCACTAAGAAGCTGAGGCTGGCCGTGAACCCTGATCCTCCTGTCTCAGCCTCCCAAGTGCTGGGATTACAAGTGTGCACCACCACCCCGGCTCAAACTCTATCTTAAGCCCGAGGCCCTCTCCTAAAACTGAATGACACAGAACACTAACCACTTTATAAATATGGAGCCTCTAGCTTAATACTTCTCTCTCTCTCTCTCTCTCTCTCTCTCTCTCTCTATTTCTCTCTCTCTCTCTCTCTTTCTCCCTTACCCCACAGCATAAGGAAAGAAGCAAAAGCAGATTTTTTTTAATTTCAAAAAATGAAAAGGTACTTAGTTTGATTATAAGAGAGTAAATTACCACCCTGAAACATGATCCAGAAATATAGGATAGGTTTTTATTCTTCATTATTACTAGTGTTGAATTATTCAGTGGTACCCATTAGCAATGTGATAACGTGGCAATTTTATATTTAGATTTCGATGTAGACTGTATCAGCAGCTTACCCTGAACACCTGGCAAGTTGATTATGCACTTATTCAGAAATTATTAAAATTAGTGACCAGAATAAAGTGATAAAATTCAGATTTACTATTTAAAAATATATGCCTGGAAATTCTATCTCCTCTAAATCTCCTCTAATACTTTCAACCAAACATCTTCTTTATAACCTTATTATTATTATTATGAAGACATTTATTAAGATAATTACTTTCATCACCACCAACATCTAATTAAACAACACTCAAAAATATCTCTTTTATTTTTTTGAGATAAACTTTTTTAACATGCCAATTTTTCATTGGTGCATTCTAATAATACATCGTGATGAAGTTCAGGCAGACATGAACACAACACTCCTTGAGCCCTCCCCCAGTTCCCACCCCACTCCCTCTCCCTCCCCACCTTCCCATGCTCAGCACAGTGATTGGCATTGATAAATTTGTGTATGTACGTCATGTTCATTGAAGTGTTTCCCTCTTCAAGTCATTTTTCTTATTTATTTTAATCTGAGCTAGCCATTTTTCCTTTTTTATTTCAAAAAATTTTTCACGGAAGAATGTGTTTTTCTTCATACACCTGTAATGTAGTTCATAAACTGTCAGGTGAATCTTTTTGCACTTTTTAATAAAGCTGTCACTTTCTCTAGTTTTTTATTGCAAAGGTATCAAATTTTATCTTGCAGATATGGAATAATTTCCATGAAAGAAAAAAACAAAGTTTTTTTCCTAAGTTTTACCAGAGATTTTCTGAGACATCATTCACTCTTTGTAGATATGTATGTACATGTGCTAAAAGGGAAGTTGTATATCTTTATATATGAGTAAATTTTAAAATTTATTTTGCTGGATTAAAATGGAAAAATATAAATGTTACACAAAGCTGTATAGGCAATGTGTCCAAATTATGTAATTATTAAATATATTCACAATTTAAATATTTTTTGCCTGAATGATGAGAATATGAGCAGTGATTATCTGATTATTGCTAGGTTTGAAAATATGAGCTTTATGTCTTCATTAAAATTGTTATTGTGCTTATTAAACTTTTTACAGTATCTGTGCATTTCTTTTATAAGAATAAAATAAATTATAAATGTGATATCAATATGTATTCTATATCTTGTAAATTTAAAATGTTTAAATGAAGCTGGGTGTGGTGGCGCACGCTTTTAATCCCAGTACTTTGGGAGGCGGAGACCGGAGGATCCGGGTTCGCGACCAGCCTCAGCTCTCTCTCTCTCTCTCTCCCTCTCTCTCTCTCTCTCTCTCTCTACCTAGTGAGGCCCTCCGCAACTCTGTGAGACCAGGTTTCAAAATAAAGTATAAAAAATAGGGCCGGGGGCGTAGCGCGGAGGTAGAACGCCCCTGGGTTCAATCCCCAGTACCGCAAAAAAAAGAAAAGTTTAAATGAATTCTTCTAAGAAGCACAATTTCGTAAGAAGCACAAATTTGCACATTAAGGTTATGAAAAATTAAACATAATATTTATTTTGTTATCACAGTATTTAATTTCATGCTATATGTAATGTATAATACCAATGCCACTCTTAATTTTAAAGAAGGCCTTTGTCCAAATTTGTAGAAGTCTTTAGGCACCTTTTTTTTTTTTTTTTTGCGGTACCAGGGATTGAACCCGGGGCGTTCTACCTCCAAGCTACATCCTTGGCCCTATTATTTATACTTTATTTTGAAACCGGATCTCACGAAGTTGCGGAGGGCCTCACTAAGTAGCTGAGGCTGGCCGTGAACCCGGATCCTCCTGTCTCAGCCTCCCAAGTACTGGGATTACAAGCGTGCGCCACCATGCCCGGCTTTTAGGCACCTTTTAAAAGATCTCTTTAGCTTGATAAAACCAGCTCTTATACTAATGAGTCATATGTTCATACACTTCTAGATTCTCACTTGTCTTTTAAAATGGTTTATTGTTCTACTTATACATCTTGCACATTATAGTGATCTTTTATATTTGCTTTTATCAAAAGAAGAGTTCTATATGATGAAGATAATAATGTTGGTGACAAAAATTATTTTATGTAGAATAATTATAAGAACTCATTGGGAAGAGTGTCTGTAAGAACTCTTCCATTTTTATAAATCCATTCTTTCATAAAAATGAAATATAAATTCTTTCATTCTTATAAATAAATTGAGAAGACATTGATTAATCATATCTCAAGTCCTTGTTTTGAAGTCTCTTCTTTTCATATTAGAATATATTCATAAAAGACTTAATTCATCTTTTTGGTATAGAATATATTCAATATATGTCTGACCATTGTTCCAAAATTCTATTTAGAAGAATTTATTTGAAGCAAAGCTAGAGTGCCAAGGGCTCATTTAGCTATGTTTTCTTTTGCTTTCATTTTGACTTAATTAGAGTTCAAGGTCAGAAGTCTATAATTATGCAAGAACCTTTGAGACCATTTCTATGGATACACTGCCCATGTATGTTTAATTGGTCATGCAGTTAAATGATACTACTTCCCAAGCAATATTTGGGCAAGATACACAATAAACTTCAAGATACAAGACACACTTCAACCTGTGAAGCTGAGTATGCTGAAAATCCAGACTGTATTTCAAAAATTTGAAAAAGTTAAAAAAAATTTTAATGCTCAAAACCAGCATAACTCTATGAGGTTACTCATCACAGTTAATCCTAAATTATGAAGCTATTTCTGAAATCCCCTAGCACAATTTGTCCAGTAGGAATTTAGGTATTACATCTTGGGAAAAATACTTTTATGTAAAATTAAATTCAGCTTTTATACATGTTACACATACATAATTCCAAAATACCCATTCCCTAGAATTCATAAAAAGTCCAAATTGCAGGCATTGGTAATTTTCTTATTTATTTAAGAACTACAGCTAACCATAAAAATCTCATAACTTTAATTATGAAATCCTGCTTTGTATACTAATAAATCGACTATAAGAAAATAACATTTCATAATGATTAAAATTGCTACAAGGAAAATATATTTTAGATTCATTAAGCTTTAATTCCCCTAGACTTAAACGCTTTGAAGCAGGTCCACTATCAATTTAACATGTTATCTTTACCAGTCAATATCACATTATATGTATTCAGATTGCTAAATAAAGTTGTAAAATTATTTTAAACACACAATTCTAAAATAGGTCTGTGGTTTCCAAAACATTAAATAGGAACTCAGAGAATAAGAGAGGGCAATGTTGGGTGTTTGTTTTTTAACAAAATGTAATTTTCGTGCTGAACAAAATATTTGGGATCTTCTTTTAGTCTACTAATATGTACATAACAATATATTTCTTTTATAATTATCAGTATCTTATATTAAAATATATCCTGTAACTTTATTTTAAAAGCTCACTGATGATAAAACTGAAACTGAAATTTTCACCATGAGTGATGCCATCAAAGTTATGTAATTCATTGTTATTTTGCTGACATTCAAAAGTTCTGAGAAGTAGCATGTTGAGAATATAGTACTTATAAGGAATTTTTTATTCCTATCACAGTTAATTATTTTTGTGCATTAAGTCCCATTTACTTTCTTTGTAAACCTACTAAAATTCATAACCTGAAACAGACTGAGGAAACTTATCAAACTAGAAGAGATTCAAGAAACATTATAACAAAGCATAATTCTGGTTGAGTCCTGGATCAGGAAAAAATAAAGAAATAAAGGAAATGACTGGGATGGTGCGTAAATTTCCAAAGTGGACCCTAGATCTTACTATATTTTTAGATCAGTGTTAAATATCTTGAAAGTGAAATTTGATTACTGTATTGTTATATAGGAGAAAATCTTTTTTTCCCTAGGAGTTATATATTGAAATGTTTAAGTATAAAGGGCATGTGGCCCACAGCTAACTCTCAAACGTATGGGGTGTATGTGTGTCTACTTCAACTAGGACAGTTGTGCTCCTGTCACAACTAGAGGGCGCCACTGGTAGAAGACGGGGATATAATTACATTTTCTGCCATGTGCAGAGTAGCCTCCCCCAACAAAGATTATCCAATCAAACTATCAATAGTGCAGAAGTTGAGAATCCCTAACTTAAACAGAAGTACCTCTATACATACATGCATACACACGCATGCATGTAAATAATTCTTATAAGTACATCTATACATACATACATACACACACATGCATGTAAATAATAATTATTTTTAAGAATAAATCCTAGGGTAGGTTCTACTACTAAGTTACATCCCAGTCCTTTTAAAAATTTTATATTAGTATATTAAAATTAATGTTATAGGTACATTGTAATTACACAACCTAGTGAGATTGAAAGTGATAAAGCATGCATGGACACACTTGGTGTGTTTCTCTCAGATCCCACCCAGCTGTCCTCTTCTCTCTCCTTGTACATGTTAGTGAGATTGGTATTGTCATCATTCTCTTCTCTCTTCCTCTTTCTCTCTCTCTGTCTCTCATTTCTGTCTGCCAGCCAGTGCAGTGGAAAAATGAAGCAAGTCAATAGGTAAATATATATTGAAATTATGTATACACAAAGCATAAGATTATCACTTAAAATTATATTATAAAAGGAGGTGTTAGAATTCTTTAGCACGTTCATCCTCTAGGGTGAAATCACATACATCAAACTAACACAACAGTCACACAAGATTACTTAGACAAAATTTTTACCACCACCATCAACTGTTAAATTTAGCTGCTATTTATAAAACATTGGCTCAGATCAGTAGGCAGTCATTATAATGTATAAATAAAAGTGGGCATATCTAAAGCACTATTGCGTTTATCTTGTAATAAGAATATTAAAAAAAACTTTATTCGTCTGCCCATTTACAAGATATTAAAGATTGGAAATAGTGCCTGATAATTTGGATGCGTGTAAGCCATGTGTTCTTTTCAATTAAAAAGCAAACACTGAAGACAAGCTCATGGAAGCACAAAGTGTAGCGGTGATCATTGCAGGCAGGGCTTGGGGAAGAGAGAGGAAATTTCCCCTAGACTAGAGAAAAAAGTTTTAGTGATCTACTGCATGGAATGGTGATCTTGGGTAACAATAATGTATTAGATATCTCAAAATTGCCCATAGAGTAGATTTTGAACATTCTCACTTCAAAAAACTGATAAGAATTCCATCTCCATGTTTATAATAGCACAATTCACAATAGCCAAATTATAGAACCAACCTAGATTCCTTCAGCAGATGAATGGATAAAGAAAATGTGGCATATAGGCACAATGGAATTTTGCCCAGCCATAAAGAAGAACAAAATTATGACACCTGCAGGAAAATGGATGGAACTAGAGAATATTATGCTACGGGAGATCAACCAGCATCGAAAGTCAAGGGTCATATAAGTTTTCTCTCATATGCAGAAGCTAGAGAGAAAATAGGAAACAAAAGGGACTTCAGATAAATGAGGAGACAGATCAGTAGAATAGTGGAGGGGACTGGGAGAGGGTGGTGGGTAGGGGAAAAAAAGGAGAAGTGATAAAACAATTCAAATAATGCTAAGTCTATTTATGCAGGTATCACTACCAATCTCACAGATATGCACCGAGAGGCAGGGAGTAGGGTGGGATGCGGAGGAAAACACACTTAAGTGCTGTGTGCATGTATGCTTGTATCACTTCGAATCGCACTATGATATATAATTACAATGCACCAATAAAAGTAAAAAAAATTTGACACCTAGTTGAGATGATAGAAATGTTAATTAGCTGGATTTAATTTTTCTAAGTGTATAACATTGCACCTCAACATAACATTGTACCTCACCGATTATACAACATTGTATGTCAAAATAAATTAATTATCAAGGGGTATTTGAAAAAAAGCAAAAAGTCAAAGTTTAAGGAAACATTTTGGAGATGTGTACTTTTTCTGTTGTATTGTTTTGAGTTTGCAGAGAATAGTGTGTGTAAAAATTTAGGTTCAGGAATTAGCTCAACCAAGGACTTAACCCTGAGTGTTTAAATCCAGATGGGCCGGAGAGGAAGGGAGAGTCTGAAAGAGACTGCTTGGTGATGACTAGACTGTATGGGATGGGGAATTGGGATGCAAGATTGGTTGCATTTATAGCTTATACAGTTAATTGATGCTATCAGACCAACTGAAATTAAAGCCAGGCATGGCGGTGCATGCCTGTAATCCCAGTACTTGGGGCTCTGCGACAGGAGGATCACAGATTCAATGTCAGCCTCAGCTATTCAGTCCCCAGTATAAACACACACGCACACACCCACACACACACACACACACACACATGCACACACACATGCACACACATGCACACACACATACACACAATGTATCATGGTGAGAACAAAGTGGAAAACAGGTAAACAATTTCCTGAGGAAATGCTAAAATTGGTAAAACTGCAAGACCCAGATGGGAAACACCAAGGAGCTACTTACTACTCAGCCCCTGCTGGACCCCCAGACCTGGGGAGAAGACTCCAGTGTTTGGCCAGCTGTGGCTGGTATCCCTTCAGGCTGTAAATGCTGGCTATGAGAGTATTGGAGAAAATCCAAAAAAGATTTAAGAGTTCCAGCATGCACTTCTGTTGCTACCATGGAGGAGAAGTGTCACGTGTTGACACTTAAGGAGAAAAAGGCAGCAGGGTACACAACAGCCAGGAGCAGTTCCCTGTCCTCCTCAGTCCACCGACTCCCCTTACCAAGCCCTGGCTAGAGTCCAACACAGCTGACAGCGCAGAAATCTGGCCTCCCAGAGCCAAGGTAGCTTGGAGTCTGGGAGAATGCCTTGATAATTGGCTGCGTCCAGGAAATATGGCAACATGCCCCTGAACTACATCCCAGGAAAAGCTTGTTTAGAGGAAAGAACATCTGTGCCCCTTGCCTTGTGCTTCTAAATGGATTAAGGCGAGCTAGAGGTCATTACCTGTCAACCGCCCTACCCTTCAGTCGTCTGGAAGGAGAATTTAGGAGGAGGACTGCAGAAGGTGGGCTGAGTCACCCCTGGTGACTCTCTGTGAATTTGTCTCTGTGAATTTGTGAATGCAGCCTCAGCCACCTCATAAAGTACCCTGCAGCGGCTCTGCTGTGTTCAGGTGAATGGTTTCATTGAGTGGAAAGATGATCAGAATATCCGAGTGGCCTCATCAAACTCAAGCCATGTCCTCCACTGTTAGCTTAATGTAGATGAAACTTGGAGTTCGCCTCTTGTCTGACTCATCATTGTACCAACTGGCAAATAGCTCAGAAGACAGGAAAAAGGAAAATGATGTGAATTACCCTTTAAAAACCCATTCTTAGGGATATCTAGATGCTTCCAAAGAAGCAGAAGTACAAACAACCCTGTTTTCTTTGAAGTGCTCCTGTGGCCTCTCCTAGGTCAGACTTACATTTGCAATATTTGTTTGTTTGTTTGTTTTGGAAAAGTTACTATATTCCAAACTAGGGTGAAGCAGATTGTTCCACAGTACATACAAAGAATGTAGACACCATTTTGGAGAGTGTACAGTCCTTAGGAAATGAAAATCTGGAACGTTTGGTCATTAGCCATTACTCCTGGCAAATTTCTACCTTTGGAAAAGCACCTAATTAAATGAACTATCATGAAAAACACAGAAATATATATTAAAATCATTTTTTCTGTCAACAAAGAAAGAATAAAAACCCCAAATATCCTCAGAATTATTAAAAAACCTCTCAGAATGCCTCACATTTTGATCAATGTGTTTCCAAATTTAAAAATACACTATTATTTTTTTAGTAGGAGTTGTCAAGATAATTTTTTTTTTTTGCAGTACCAGGGATTGAACCCAGGGGCGTTCTACCTCTGCGCTACACCCCTGTCCCTATTTTTTATACTTTATTTTGAAACCGGGTCTCACGAAGTTGCAGAGGGCCTCACTAGATAGAGAGAGAGAGAGAGAGAGAGAGAGAGAGAGAGACAGGGAGAGAGAGAGAGAGAGAGAGAGCTGAGGCTGGCCGCGAACCCGGATCCTCCGGTCTCCGCCTCCCAAAGTACTGGGATTACAAGCGTGCGCCACCACGCCCGGCCCGCCAAGATAATATTTTATAACAAGTGAATAGATGCTCACGTGGTCCACTTGGATGAAGAATCACTTTCTCTCTCACTTTGGTTTTGACTTTCCCTTTTTCACTAGTATTATTGAGTTCAATGTGATTAAATCACGATGCTTTTCTCAATTTTCAAACCTCTGAAATGTAAAGATTTTTGAATCGAGGACATGAATCATTGATTGCACTCCGTTTATTACCACCACAGGAGTGCAACAGTCAAAGTGATCTGAGATCAGTGATCTCCAAGCAATTGAAAATATTGCATAATTAAGCCTTAGCCCTGAACCATATGAATCCTATCTTTCTCATTTTGGTAAATTGTGTTAGGCAGGAAAAAAGAAACAACATGATCTATTTAAAATATCGAGATAGTATGCATTCTAATGTGACTGAATTTCTATAGCCCTGCTTTGCTTCCTCATCTTCTGTTTTAATGCATGGGCCTATTATTTCCATTTCAATGACAGATATGAGTACAAATAGTAAATTGAACATCTTTCTTTTATTAGGGCACTTTTGTTATCATAAGTAAAATTGAGCTGTTCTCATTCAAATCAACTGTGTCTATGAAACAAGGTTTAGTCATGCATTAAATGAAGGCTTCAGATAGCATTAGGCTGGGAATTTGTTACATGTTAAACACTGATAGTTTCCTTTCAATATGTTTATTGGCATAACAGTTAATGCAATAATAAAATACAATAAAATTTTATAATGCTTCATTCATACCAATAGCTCCCACAGCACGGCAGTTCTTTGAGTGGTGAGCATAAAATTAATAAAAAGAATGACTAAGAAGGCAGTATATAAATGGTGTGAAGGACTGGGACCATCACACACTAAGGTATACTGGGTCTGATTCCTTTGACAAACTTAAATGTAGCTTTGAAAAATTAATTTTCAATGACTTGGAAATAGCTATGTATACAATGATAACACAAATGGATTTGAATTCTCCTTGCAGGTCTTGAAGCAAATGGAAGTTGTTTAAATAGTAGGATTTGAAGCTGGGCAGGGTAGTGCACACCTGTAAGCCCAGTACTTGGGACACTGAGACAGGTGGATCACAGGTTTAAGACCAATCTCAGCAACTTGACAATCTCAGAGACCTAGTGAGACCTTGTTTCAAAACAAAAAATAAAATGGGTTGGGGGTGTAGCTCAGAGGTAGCATGTCCTGCATTCATTCCCCAGTAACACTCAAACAATATTTGAGTGCCTCTGTGCCCAAATTTTAATCCTTGAAGATTGGACCCTAGGATAAAATGTTTTAGGCCAGAAAGGGTTGGGAATTTCCACAATCTTCAAGAAGATTGTTTTGTAATCGATGGCACAATATGTAATAGTTTGAAAGCAACAGTGTTCTAGAAAAGCACATACAGGAAAGCCTAAATGAGTAATTGTTAAAAGGCTTAATAGTAGAAGAAGATGAACTCAGAGAAGGGAGATAGTCAAAGTTAAACTCCATGATTATACCTGGATCTAGATTTTAAGACTAGCATTAGCCATAGCTGTAACTTCCAAATGACACAATCAGCTTTTGAAAACCTTAAAATATATTATCTCTGCACATTGTTTTACCAGTGTACCGTAACTCATGTTTTATACAATTAACTGGACTCACTGTTGCATTGCACAGTGCAGCCCTAGGTCTGTTCTGAGGAGATAATGCATACCTAGACCTAGTTATTTGCAAACATTCTCTCTTGGAGGGAAGTAGGCTTTTTCCACGCTTGAAACCTTCAGTTACTAATAAGTCTCAAATTTAGTATTGCCAGGGTAGGATGTTATCTGTATTTAATTTCAGAGACATCTGAATTCTCTTGCTTGGAATTAATGTTTCCCCTGTTGGACTTGTTTATCTAATGCACAGGTTAGAGAAGATCAGTTAAAAAGAAGACAAACAATAGTTACCACCAGAAGTCTGTTCTCCCCAGTGTCAGCCCAGAAAAATAGAAAGAGCGAGAGAGAGAAAGAGAGAGAGAGAAGCAATTTGCTAAACTGATCATAGAATCATTTACCAGTCAATTAAAGAACACTTTTCTGGCATGCAAGGGGATTTCAAACACTGATGAATTACACCAAAATTGTCTGGTTATTTGCATTGCAAAAACCAGACAGATCACAGTTTTATAAAGAGCTCCATAATTTTGCAATTTTCTGCACTGAACTTTTATTTTGACACGAGGGCTGTGCTCATCTGAAGACAGTCACTCAGGTACTTTCCAAGTATACCACTGAGAAATTGAAATTAGGAATAATATATTGCCAGATGCCACCATCTCCAGTCTCACAAAAAGCGGTACTCAAATGTCACTTTGAAGAACACCTGTTAGACGCTGTATTTGAAATGAAATACTATTTGAACGTTTTAACTTGTAAGCATGATTTTTGATGTATTATAATTCCCAACTATTACACACAGGAACTTTTCAGAGTAAGCCAAAGACATGTCAGTTTTTGACACTCACTTTGCAGAAAGAGTGACTAGTGAGGGTGGCTGATAACATCTGATTGGTATTGAAATACTCCCTGAGTAATCCCTCTTGTTGGGTTGCTGCTTCAGACATGTGATGAGTGAGAATTTGAAAGAAATAGTCTTTGAAAGAATATTTAAATTTTGCTATCAGAAGCACATCAGTGTTTAATGCGAATCCTGGGAGGAGAACATGGTATGTTGATCAACTACCCATAACACATTACGTTACCAGAAAGGGGGCAAAAGGATCTTGAGAAAAACTTGCAAAATCACTGTTGCTTCACAACCTCTCACTAAGTGGAAATGTATGATTGCATAATAAAACTAGATACAGAATGCTGTCTTATTTTAGTATCAAAATTCAGTTGGACTATGTCAGCTATTCAAGTTCGAGATGAAAGCTTCTTTTCTTTATTTTTTCTTTTTCTTTCTTTTTTTTCTGTAATATTGGAGACTGAACCCAGGGTCATTCTACCTCTGAGCTATACCCCAGCCTTTTTTTTTTTTTTTTGAAATAGAGTCTCACTAAGTTGCTGAGAGCCCTGCTAAATTGCTGAGGCTACCCGCAAACCTGTGATCCTCCTGTCTCTGCCTCCCAAGTACTGGGATTACAGGTGTGCGCCATCATGCCCAGCTAAGATGAAAGTTTCTTAACTCCTTTGATTGGCAATTTCCTTTTCTGGGTGTGATATCCTTTCTTATATATACTTTTATGGTACATTGTAATTATACCTCATAGTGAAGTTCAAAGAGATGCCGGCATGCGCACTGCACTTGGTGTGCTTCCTCTGAATGCCACCCTGCTACTCCTCTTTTCTATACCTGTTAGTGAGATTGGTAGTGATACCTTCATGGATGAACTTGGCATTATTTGTACTGTATTATATCCTTTTTAAAATTTATTATTTTTTCCCTGATACTGGGGATGGAATCCAAGGTGCATTCTACCTCTGAGCTACAGAGGTAGCCTTTTTTTTTTTATAACAGTCTTTTTTTTTTTTTAATAACAAGGTCTCCTTAAGTTGCAAAGGGCCTTGTTAAGTGGCTGAGACTGGCCTGGAACTTGTGATACTCCTGTCTTGGCCTCCTGAGTACTAGGATTACAGGTGTGTGCCACCACACCCGGCTTACATCCTTTTTAAAAATGCTCTCTTGCTAGAGAGAAGGGATTTAGAAGGGACTCTAGACAAAGAAGATGAAAACTTTAGATGAACAAAGAAGATGTCCTAACTGAGGGAGTTGGGAGGGGGGTGGAAGGAAACACACTAAAGCGCATGAGGTATATACACAAACTTATAAAACTCAAATCACTGTGCAAAGCACTAAAGGGAGGGAATGAGGAGGGAATGGGGTGGGATTTGAGGGAGGGCTAAATGGGCAATGTGTGCATGTATGATTCTTCTAACCTGACACCTATCAAATGTATAATTACAATGCACCAGTAAATGGATATAAATAAAAAATAAATAAAAAATAAAATAAAAAAATGCTCTCTTATCCCAATGTCGAACCTCTGGCTGATCAGTTCCCTTTCTTAAGTTCACATTCCCATCCACCTCCTTTATTGGATCTCACCAACCCACTCCTCTCTACATTATCTCTAACTCGCCCCCGGGTCAGGTACCAAACACCTATGGATAGAGAAATTATTCAAATTAGCCAATCCACAGGGACCATGGAAACCTACCTAGCCCCACCCTATTTGCCATAAATAAAGGCTCCCCTATGTCCCCAGCTTTCTGGTACCCTGCCCTTGGGTGCAGCTCCCCACATGGTTCTGCCTGACAGTTTCTCTCCTTTGGAGCTATAAGGATGCCATGTGTCCCAACATCAAAAGAATCTGAAGATCTTATAAAACACTAGGCAACTCAAATCTCTATGTTCTCTTGAGCATATTTGGTGAGTTTTCTTCCCCATCATCCCATGGGAGTTGGTCTCCACAAGGTCACTAGTGACCCTGACTGATAAATACCATCGTCGCTTCTAGGACTTTGTTTCATTACATCCCCAGCAGAATTTGAAAGAGTTGATAATGCTTTCCTCACTGGTCTTCCAGTTGCCACGTTTTCATGATTTCTGTTTTCTCTGAGTCTTTTCTCGGCTTCCTCGGCCATTCTTACCTCATCTCTGCGGCCTTCTAAGGACGGATAGCCAGTCAATTCACGTTCATCTTTATTTTTTAAACACTCATTCTCTTGGAGAGCTCATACACTAACATGATATTAAAGATGCTAAAGGCTTCCAAATTCACGATGCCATCTTGGACCTATCTGGATTCTGCATTTTATATCGACTCTTTTCAACTACATCTTTTGCGTATACATAAGAGATATTTCAAATATACCAAATAATCCTCCATCTGTTACGCTAACCTGTCTTTCGTTTTTGCTTGCTTATTTATTGGTATTATTTTCCTCTACCTTAATCAAGGACAAGTCTGCCTTTCTAGTTGCTCCAGTGGAAATACTATGGAGGCTTTTGAGAAGCCTCTCTGTCTATTACAGTCCACATCCAGTTCATGGGAATTTCTATTTTCATAGCATGTGCAAAACATCACCGCTCTGCACAATCTCTACACAATGGATATTTTTCATGTTGATTATTTGATTACCTCCTTGCTGGTCTCCTTGCTTCTATGTGGCATTTCCCTCTCCTCTCCAACTTCATTCTGTATACTTCAGCCAGAGAGATTCTGGGGGAAAAAAAGGAAAATTAGTCAAAACACTCCAATTGCAGGTAAAGTAAAATACTAACTTTTTACAATGATCTTTGAAATGTTCTCTTTGCCCATCTCTCTCTCTCTTTCTCTCTATCTCTCTCTTTCTCTCTCTCTCTCTCTCTCTCTCTCTCTCTCTCTCTCTCTCTGCCTCATCACATTGGATTTTCATGGTACCCTGACCTCTGGGCACACTGCCACCACATTGTCCTAGACCGTGACCAGTGCAGGCTCCCAGGACCTTTCACCTCTGCACCCACACTTTCTCCTTCCCATCTCCTGGTGTGTTGTCATTATAGCATTTTCTTCTGAGAAGCTGCCCTCTTACTCCTTTACTTACTCTTGGTCTTTCTTCTCCCCTGCCCTTTACCTCTAGTATATGAGCCTCCAGCCTGTGGGGACTTTGGTCTGTTGTCTTAACCGTTACCCTCTCTGTCCATCCCCCAGCCCCAATGCCAGAGAATGCATGACACTCAATAAATGTTTGACAATTAAGTGTTTCATTTCAAGACCTTCATGACATCACTGTAAATGGCTTTACCACTCTGGTCTTGCATTGTTCTTCTGGCATGGTTTAAACCCCCACCTGCCTCCATAGGGCTGACTGAATATTGGATGTTTTTATTACAAATGTTCCTTTATACCTAGAAGACATAGGAAGTCCTTGTGTCTTTTGCCTTATGTTGAAGGATACATTTCTTCCTCTCACTCTCAGGTTTTATCTGCTGGAGATGCATTTCTCCAATACTCCTAACTAAATTTGACTATGATTTTAACTTTCAGAAAATTTAACATTTTCTATGACACTTATCACTTTATGTTACAGTGGATATTGTCGACAAAATATAATCCCCTTATCTCATTTATTTCATTCCTTCCTAAAATGACTTTATAGCACAATGGTTTTGTTGTAAATTATCATTAAAGGTTTATGTATCTACATTTATTTGAAAGAATATATTCACACACCTATAAATTTGGAAATATTCTATATCAGGAACTCATGAACACCTATATAAAAAAGAAGTACTAAATAACTTTCTCAATGAAAAATCTATTGATATAAACTGACATGTAAGAAAATAAATATATTTCTTTATTTCCTGGAACACAAGAGAAGGTGGCAAAACATTTCTCCTTTCTGTCATCTATTCTTATGATTTAAATAGAATGATACATGACATATATTTTCTTTCACTTAACTCTTAATCCCAATACAATTTTGAAACAAATAAGTCATCATCAAAGCAATATATTAATATATTTATGCACAATATTATATACATCAAGCAAAGAAAGATGATTTTCTATTTCTCACCCTTTTCTAAGATTAGCAGCAGATGTATATCACTAATGAATATTTTAATATATAGCTATTGTGCTCTGTTTAGTATTCTAGAAAACCCAGGAAATTTTTGAATAAAAGTTCATGTCAATTTTGAAGTGTTTCCAGCACTGTAAAGCTTTTTTTTTTCTCAACCATCAGTAATATTAAAATAAAATGGACAATGGCAATGTATTTCTATTGTACACAAGTGTGTTAATAGTGAAGATGTGCATGTGTGTGTGTGTGTATGTGTGTGTGTGTGTATGTGTGTGTGTGTATGTGTGTGTGTGCATGTGCACGTGTTGTACTGGGGATTGGACCCAAGCGTGTTCTAATCCTGAGCTCCACCCTGTATTTTATTCTTTATTTTGGAACAGGCTCTGATTAAGTTGCTGAGGTTGGCTTTGAATCTATGATCCTCCTGTCTCAGTCTCCCAGGTATTAGGATTACAGACGTGTGCCACCATGCCCAGCTAAGGTGTATATGTTTTATTCTAAATTGGGGTACTGAATTTCTCATGTAAAGCCTTTGCTTAAATTCGTTAGCAACTATAGTGACAAGGGGAAATTTTTATGGAATTATCTGACAAGAATCCACTTTGTGCACTATACAAAGGCAACATAAAGTCTTTGAAAAGGCCCACACACTAGAATTAAGCCATGAGTTTATCTATATGGTCTAGTACTTTTAAGTTGGATAGCTTAGAAGCCACTTTTTATGTCTGACATTAAATTTCCCAGCACTGCAATAAAAAGAAATAAAGTAAGTAAATAAATAAGTTTCTCACAAATAGCAGGTGCTGAACACATACTAGTTACCCTTACACGGATTCTTATGAAACAGGACAGAGGCGAGGCCACAAATGACCCCATAACCCGGGACTGCTCAGCCTGCATGTCAGCCTTGACTACCTACCCATGTCAGGTATTGTAAAAGCTCATCAATACCTGAGACCTCCTCTTCAATTCTCAAGCTTCGTTTGCAAGTAGAATCATTGCAGACCTAGCTGTACAAAACAGAATATGGAGAAAGCTTTGGCTCCCCTCTGCAGAGGAGTCACTGGTGCCTAAGGCCATTTTGTTCATTCCAGGCTAACCTTGGTGCTATTGGCTTGGACTTCCAAAGGACTGAAGCAAGTCCTTTCCTTGAGATACTAGGTAGAGCAGAGACAATACCTCACATGGGCTGTGAGTAATAAATAAGTCATTGTTTTGCTCTGTCACTAAGATTTTGTTTTTATTGTTACAGAAATGAGCATTAAGTACTTTGTCTAATATAGTATTTAGATGGTTTATTCATGCAGATATAACAGAAGATGGGTCTTGAATAGGTAAAAATAACTCATCCTACTTCCATTAGCCTAATTGAAAGTCTTCTTTGGAATTTATCTGATAGCTGTATTCTTGTCTGCAGAAATTGGAGATATTCCATAGTTAAATTTAATATCTAAGGATGGGAGTGGGCGTACAACTCTAAGGCAACCTAGCTCAAATAATGAAAGGATAACTATGAAAAGTATAGTTTAATGAATGCATTGTTTGAATATGTTGGCCTTTCCAAAGGCCAAAAAAAAATTAAAAATAAAAATGTGTTGACATTTATTTGGCTAACACTCCAAACTACCAGATTCTGTGAAGCAAACAGACTTGCCCACAAATTGCAAAGTATACAAAGAAGACACTAATTGCAGTAACCAGTCTTTAAACAATCATGTGGAAACAGACCAGCGGTTAAGCTGTCAAAGGCGATCCATCCAAGAGATTCCCGAAAACAAAACAGAGAAAGAAAAGCTCTTACAAGGAAGTAGACTATCTAGACTCTAATTATGTTCAGTGTGCTGGCTGCTCATTGAAAAAAAAGTTTGTGTTTAAACTAGAGATTTAAATTTTGACTATTTAAACAATCATGCATTGTTTTTAACTATTTAATTGCAGTGCTTCATAGGCACATAACTAGGAATTTAAAGGAAAGAATACTGATCATTTTAGTTCTGAATGAAGACTCTTGGAACTATAGCAAGCACCTGCAGCTATCTCAAAGTTCCCACATTGCAAAGGCCATTGCGTTACAATTTCAGAAGCATTCTGGAAGGCATAGGTGATGAAATAGAGTATAAAATATTTATAGAGTTTCTAGTCTCCGGATGATTGTCCAGGATGCTTGAATGGGACCTCTCCATCCTCAAGCTCAAGTACAAGGAAAATGGAAAATGAGATATGAATCAAGACACCATTGAGTGGGGGAGAGATGGTAGGTATATGATAGAGAAATAAGATAGATGATAGAAGATATATGATAGATGGATGGATGGATAGATAAATGAAAGATAGATGATAGATAGATACATATAGAGATAGATAGATAGATAGATAGATAGATAGATAGAATTAGATAATACAGAGAAATTGACATGCAGACACAGGTAGAAAGATGGATGATAGATCAATAGACCACTGAGTCATGTAAATTACAGGAAATTTAAATGTATTAAAATAGGATAGAGGCAGGGCATGGTGGTGCACACCTGTAATCCCAGTACATTGGAGGCTGAGACAGGAGAACCACAGGTTTGAGGACAGCCTCAGCAACATAGCAAGACTCTCAGCAACCTAGCGAGACCCTATTTCAAAGCAAAAACTAAAGAAGGGTTATGAGTGTAGCACAGAGGTAGAATCCCTCCCTATGGATTTAATCCTCCATACCATACATAAATATTTTAAAAATTAATTTAAAAATTGATACCAGTATGTAGTATATCATTCAAGGCCTAGGCAGTCAGATTAAAGAGGCTGCAATTCTCACTGAACTAAACGCTTCATGAAAAAATATAACAGATGCCAGGTCTGGTGGTGTGCACACCTGCAATCCTAGTATGGGAGGCTGAGATAGGAGGATCACAGGTTCAAGGCCAGCCTCAGCAATTTAGCAAGACCCTATTTCAAAACAAAATAAAGGGCTGGGCGTGGTGGTGCACGCTTGTAATCCCAGTACTTGGGAGGCGGAGACCGGAGGATCCAGGTTCACTGCCAGCCTCAGCTACTTAGTGAGGCCCCCGCAACTTCGTGAGACCAGGTTTCAAAATAAAGGATAAAAAATAGGGCCGGGGGTGTAGCTCGGAGGTAGAACGCCTCTGGGTTCCATCCCTGGTACCGCAAAATAAATAAATAAATAAATAAATAGGACTGGGGAAGAAGTGCTCAGAGGTAGAAGGTCCCTAGGTTAAATCCCAAGTACTTACTCATGAAATAGGATATATTCAAAACCTTTCCCTTTCTTTTATTTTAAATGTACAAGCTGAGCTAGGCTTTGTGGCACATGCCTGTAATCTCAGAACTCAGCAGGCTAAGACCGAAGGACCACAGGTTCAAGACCAGTCTCAGCAACTTAGCAAGACTCTCAGGAGCCTAGTGATTCCCTGTTTCTTTTTTTCTTTTCTTTTCTTCAATTTTGTTTTTTCTTGTTTTGAGACCCTGTTTCCAAGCAAAAAAATAAAGAAAACCTGGGGGTATATCTCAGAGGTTAGAATGCCCCTGGATTCAATCCCCAGTTACCCCCCAAAAAAAGGACAAGCTGTGTATGTACTACCTATAAAGCAATTCCAGAGTTTAATCGGACAGATAAGGAAGGTACATTATTTATACATTATCTAGTTTTTTTCATTTTAATAACATAATTGCAATAGTTGTTTTAATCTTGACCATTAAAATCATGTCCAAATCTGGACTATCCAAATGAGTTTTCCTAGTACCCTATTCAAATGTCCTTTTTTTCATTTCTAATTATTAATAGTATATTTTAGTAATGATCTGACCAGAAGTGGAAAATGATCACTAGGACCACAGTTATCTGATATATTTACTTTCAAAATACCATAAATCTACTACAACTAAAATATATACACATTTCCTCTTTTTTTAAAAAAAATAGATAACATGGTAGAGGTTAATATTAGATAATAAACTGTCTTTAAACAGTCAAGTCAGATAATATATAAGGATCATAGGAATCCAAGATATTTTTGGTTGACTTAGACAATTTCTAAAATATCATTAAATGACAAAATGTAGTTTATGAAAATTATAACTTAATTACTTTAACAAAATCAATACATTGTGATATGGCTTTACAAGATTTCATATTATATGTGCCCATATTCATATAGTATAGGTATAAACATGAATTTTATGTAAGCATATGCGAACAATGCCGATATATATTTGAATATAGTCATGTGTTGGGTTTTATAATTTCTTTTTATTACAGTAATTAAGATCTTTTGTGTTGTTGGTTGATTCATTCATTTGACAGATATTAAAATGTGTTGACCAGGTACCAGGCAAACCTAGTCTCTAAGGACAAATGGTAAAAAGAGACAGGCATGTCATCTTTGCTCCTGCTGGTTATGACATAATGATTAAAATCTCTCACAATTAAAGGTCTTTTATAAAAAAATCACTAAAGGTTACATAAATCAGCAACATAAGTTTGTACCTTGCATTAATTGTTTCAGTACTTCAAAGTATGGTCAAAGATCAGAAAGATGGTAATAGTGGGTTAATTTCAAGTTGAGACTGAATTGTTTTTGAAATATTATTTATTTATTTATTTATTTGTGTGTGATACTGGGATGGAACCCAGGGGCGTTCTACCTCCGAGCTACACCCCAGCCCTATTTTTATTCTTTATTTTGAAACAGAGTCTCAAAATAAGTTGCGGAGGGCCTAAGTAGCTGAGGCTGGCCGCGAACATGGATCCTCCAGTCTCAGCCACCCAAATACTGGAATTACAAGCGTGCACCACCACACCTGGCTAGAAATATTATTTTGTGCAGAAACACAAGTAAAAACACAAATGTCAGATAACTTTGCAAATATATGTATGTCAGTGAACCTAACTAAAACCACCTCTCTTGCCTCTGTTTACTTGTTTTATTTGTAGTTTTTCTAGAACTGATTCTGCTTACCCAGTTATGATAAGAATAATTATATATATTATTCAATGGTTGCACAACTGATCTAGTTTAGCAGTAGTATTCAGTGACCACCCATTCTAGATGAAACCATTTGCCACCCAGCAGTTGTTTAAATGGCCTTTGAAATCCTCACAAACCTATCAATGACTTCCTCTCCAAATTCATGAGCCGATTTTATCTGCCCTTACTATACAGCTATAAAAATATATTCCTGTGTGGAGAAAGGACACAAAATAAAAGCCTAAATAATGATGGAATGATAGAAAGCAAGCCCCACTGTGGTCTTTAATAAGAGGTCCAGTTACTCTCTCTGCCTAAAAGTACAAATATAACATCCTGCCGGGCCTTATTCCCACCAATTTTGGGCACGTTACTACATTAAAATCATAGATTTACTCTTATTCAAGGAGAGGATCAATTCTCTTAAAAATTGTGCGGGCTTCTTTATTTTTCCCCCTAGCTAAGTTAGATGTTTTAGTAGAGGAAAATAATTAGATAGTTCTTTAGTTATATCTGATTCTCAACTTACTGCAAGTATAGTCAAAGCAGGGTCAGTAGAAAGAAAAAATAAGTCATTTTAATGGGGCTATTGGTATAGAGTAAAGTGTAATGATTAAAATAGACCTTCTGAATTTTAGTTGCAAAGACACACTATGTTCTAATTGCTATAACCTTTGGGAATTGTCAGCAGGATAACAGCTCAGTGCAAAGGTTAGAGCAGATTTGGGGGAGGAGCTATAGAACTGAGCAAGAGGATGGGGCAGAGGAAATATCAACTGAACGAAAAATAAATCTAGTTTTTCCTCAAAAAGTAAAGGCAGGTGAGCAAGGCAAAATAAAATTTTAGATTTAAATTTGTAATCACTCTTAAAGTCATACTTTATTAATACTAAGTATATATCTCTAGAGACAGCAGTCATAAAAAATATTAAAACCCATTAAGTCTCAAGTTTTTAATTCTGCAAATATTTCAAGGAAACTGACTCAGTGGCATTAAAATAGGTGGGAATTCATTCTCTAGAGCTTATATACAATATATATATATAAAACATATATATGATTATGTTAGTTAATATTATTATGTTACAGAAACAGAAAAAGTTAAACAGAAACCCAAACATCTTACTCAATTATTGGAGAGAGTAAACATATCTGGCCCGATTGTTTAATAATGAATTTTAATCATAAATAAATAGTTCCGTGTAAGTGACAAGCAAAAGCAAAATCAATTTGATCATTTGATAAACTAAAATGAAAATACTTTTTGGACCTGTGATCTTTAGCATTTGAAATCACTCCTCCATGAGATGACCTGAGAAAACCATACGTTAATGGGTACTCTTCACTTTAGTACTTACACATTTGTGATTTATTAGCATGTTTTA
>PVJS01015289.1:0-39117 GCA_004027185.1 Glis glis
GGCTGGCCGCGAACCCGGATCCTCCGGTCTCCGCCTCCCAAAGTACTGGGATTACAAGCGTGCGCCACCACGCCCGGCTTAATTTATGTTCTTTATAAAGAAATACATTTATGAGAAAGTTGTGTGAATTTTCATGCAGCTCTATGAATACTTAAAAGTAAATCCTGCCAATTAAGTGATATCCTTTGATGGCCATTATATGGATTGGCTTATACTAACACTGCTATTTTCTTTCTTTTTTTTTTTTTTTTGCGGTACCAGGGATTGAACCCAGGGGCGTTCTACCTCCGCGCTACACCCCTGGCCCTATTTTTTATACTTTATTTTGAAACTGGGCCTCACGAAGTAGAGAGAGAGAGAGAGAGAGAGAGAGAGCTGAGGCTGGCCACGAACCCGGATCCTCCGGTCTCTGCCTCCCAAAGTACTGGGATTACAAGCGTGCGCCACTATGCCTGGCCTTAACACTGCTATTTTCTATGTGATATATTGATAAGTTGTACGTGTATTTTTTTTCTTGTCCTGGGGCTAATTTTAACTCACTTGGAATGTACTAAGAACATCTGAAAACCAAAATCAGAAGTTTAAAAACTAAAACAAAAACACAGTGAGGGTAAGTTTGAAGTTACCATACAAGCATGGACTACCTCTGTTCTGGTGATTATTAATCAATATTAGCCTTTTCACAGACACACACATATATGATTAACTATGGCAAGGTAAGGGAGAAATATTATAAATAAAATTTGGACAACCTTCAAATCATTTATAACTATGGAACGCAATCTGAACAATGAAACAAAGTATAAAGTCACAGTGATTCAAAAGTGCCCGCCTTCTTCATTAAAAATAAAAATATAACCAGTCATGGTGGCACATGCCTGTAATCCCAATACTTGGGAGGCTGAGACTTGAGGATTGCAGGTTCATGGTCACCCTCAGCCATTTAGGGAGACCCTCTGCAACTTAGACCCTGTTTCAAAAAATAAAAAAAATAGGGCTGGGGGTGTAGCTCAGAGGTAGAATTCCTCTGGATTCAATCCCCAGTCCCACACACACACAAAAAAAAAAGAATAAAAAATAAAATTGTGATTTGTCCACAACATGAATCATATTTAGATTCATTTGCCCAGCTAGGGTACTTTGGTTTGAACCAACAGCAAAGAGTGATGGCTACCTTGGGTAAATGAAAGTGGACTGTATTGAAGAATATGGAATAGAACAGAAAGAAAAGCTGAATAACCAAATCTTGAGCGGGATGGTGATCCAGAAACTCCAGATGCAGGCGGGCAGTGATCCTTTCAGCTATTATAGTAGCGTAAATGAGCTTCAGTCTCACAGCCAGACAACAGCTGATGTCCCCCGTTCAGTCACATGGCAACCCCTGGCCATCGGAGGGAAGCAGACCTTGGCTGACAGCCCCACCCCACTGCAGATGGCTAAACACTGCCTTAGGCAGCAAGAAGGACGCCAACATGTTCAAATACCTGTCACTAAAAGAACTCAGTGATTCTGAGAGAACTGTCAAACTAGTAGGAAAGAAGGAAGCCTGTGAATTCAAAGTTACAATTTACTGATAGGCACAATAAATGGCTTCAGAGGAAGCAGACCATTTGAGCTTAGATAAACAAATGATTAACCTTGATAACAAAAGTTTAAGAACTATGTTAATGACTTTAGTCATCTTTCTTGTCCTCTAGCAGACATGTAACATATGTGGTGCTTTGTTTTGAGTTAGGAGCCCTGTTTAACAAATTTTAATATTCATATAAATCTGATCTAGGATCTTGTTAAACTACAGGTTCTACAATCCCAGCTATCTGGGAGGCTGAGGCAGGACGATAGCATCTCAAGTTCAAGGCCAGCCTGAGCAACTGAGTGAGACCCTATCTCAAAATAAAACAAAAAGGGCTTTGGATATAGCTCAGTGGTAGAACACTTGCCTAACATATGTGAGGCCCTGGGTTCAATCCCCAGAATCGCAAAATCAAATAATATAGGTTCTGATTTGGGAGGTTTGGCCTGAGATTATAAATTTATATGTGGTCTGAGATTATAAATTTCTAACAAACTTGAGACCATATTTATGATGCTGGTCCACACATGACATTTTTTAAAATTAAATTATATACATTTATTCGTGCATTATAGTCTCACATCATAATGTAGTTCATAGTAATAGTGACATACATGCACACAGCACTTGGTGACTTTTCCCCCAGTTCCATCTCCACTCCCTCCCTTTCCCATACAGGATATTGAGACTGACATTGGTATTCTCACATATGTACATAATGTCAATGGAAGTACTTCCTTCATTAATTCTCCCTCTTCCCCCCTCCCCTAGACCACCTCCCTCACTCCACTTTGAATAGCAAAGTAGTAGAGCACTGAGCCCCCCCTACTGTGCAGATCTGTGACTCTTCTTTTACATTATGCCATCCTTCACTCAGCCACTGTACTTCTCACCAGCACTCCCAGTAACAAGAGGCCACTTACCTTTCAGCAGCTCTTAGAGTCATTTGGAGGGGAAGGAGATTGAAACCATCTACAACAATGAGTTTTATGGATTTCATTTATCCAAGGATCCCATGTCCCTAAGCACAGGAAATACATAAACAATGCTTTTGTCCTCTGATCTGAAAGCAGACAACAAGCAGTCTATATTGTGTTTTCAAAATGCTACTAGACTCAGAAATCTAATATACTGACTTACCCCCAGCCCTTCAAAAGGGGCATTGTCTGTCATCAAAGTTGGGGGGATTCATTTCTCAATCAAAGGGAAAAAAGAGAAACTCTGAAACCAATCTATTGTGTGTCTTCTGGATAGAGCCCAGGCCTTGTCCTCACCTCCAACAGTGACTGGCCACATCCTGTGAGCAGGGCCAACCCAGCCTCTGTGGGTGCTGTGATGTTCTTTTATCTGCACCTGTCAAAGACGCCCTGAGTGATGGGGCAGCTTGTGAATGGGCTTTTCTCTCTGGAGAGCACTTGCCTGAAGGAGAGATGGGGGACCACACCACCCCTCCGGCATTTCACTTCTCTTGGTGGACAGCTTGAGCCTGAGAAGCAACGATAAGATAAAAGTAAAAATGAAACAGAGACTGTCAGGTCCTGAGGCACAGCATTATTTTTAGAGGCTGTAGGTAATAGAGTGCCTAGCCCTTAGGAGAAAAATAATTCCTCAATGTTTACATTTGAATTCTTAACCAAAGTTTCTGAGTTTAAGAAGTGTAATAAGTATCCTGCAACGAGGTCTAAGTTAGGTGTGCAGCATGAAGAAAACAGACCTGCTTCTGAAGAGGAAAAGTTATAATGCTTTTGAAATACATCTGTAGGGTTTATGTAATTTTTCTCTAGGTCTTGAGAGTCCTTGTCAGGTCATTTTTACTAGAAGACTGGAGCGTGGAAGACTTGTCATGGTCACTAGAAATAGTCCTTGCCCATGTTTCCATTGACTATGATTCTTCCCTTCCTTACCTCCAGATCAATATTTTTCAAAGCTATTTTTGGACATAGCAACATGAAGTTGCATGTCAATGGAAACCCCAGAGTTTGGGGAATAGAATTTAACTCTATACAACCAAGCACTGACAGCAGTAAGATGAATGGGCTAGGGTCCTTGTCCTGGACAGACAGACAGCCCAGACTTCGAGCTACTGAGCGTAGAGCATACTGGTCAGAGGCACAGATCTCACCAGTCAGATGTGGGTCCAAACCTCACCTCCAACACAGTCACCATTAAATAGCTTGCATTGCTTGATCTCCGTGAATTTCAGTTTCTTCATCTGTACAATGGATACAATAATTCCTAGAACATAAATATTCATGAAAATTAGCTGGGCACAGTGGCGTACACCTGTAATCCCAGCTACTTGGGAGGCTGAGGCACGATGGTCACAAGTTTGAGGCCAGCTTGGGCAACTTAATGAGTCCATGTTCAAAATAAAAATTTTTTAAAAAGTTGTGAAACTTAAATATTACATAAAAGGCACAATTCCACATATTTAGTATATACTAGTAATTATTATTTCAAGTATTGTAGCTCACTGAATCCCTCCACCCAGCCTCTGCTTCTGCCAATAACTACTTTTCTTAACACTCATGTTTTTGTTCTGTTCATGAAAGCTGTCACTGGTATTTCTTTTAGCCACATGATGCCTGCTCCACAGTGCACTGCGAGGGTAAGGAGGAGCGACCTGGACAGCATGATTTGCTCTTGACTTGCACCACCTCTAATAGCGTTCTTGGTCCAGAATCTTGGAAGTGGATAGAAACTTGGAAATTTAGGAACTAAGCCAATTTACACTAGAGTTGTTTTCTATCCCATCTTTGGCTATCAACAGGGAGACAGAATGTGCCAATAGAGAGCAAAGGTGCATGGAGCCAGTTCATTCTTCAGTTCATTCCGGAGGAGTCTAACTTGAAGATCCTAGCTCTCTGACCTATCTGTGGTACAGTAACAAACCCAGAGAGCTCCATCATGTCCATGGGCCCCATCCTTTTGAAATACCACTGGGAAGATGGAGCTGCCTCTCTAAGCCCCTCAATCTTGGCCTGCCCTTTAGCAAAGATGCTCTGGTAGAAAGACTTTGAAGACAACCACGGCAACAAGGAGGTAATCTGTTAGGCCATTAGGGCTTGACCTAGGTCCCTTGAATTCCAGTGCTGTCAAACTGCTAAAACCATTTCACATGCAGATGGCGGGTTTGACTGACGGAAGGCAATGGTGAAGCTGATACATTTTCTGTGTTTTCTTGAAGATGGACTGCTGCCTGGGCAAAAACATTTTAGCTATTTTTAAATAGTTAAACCAAACCCATTCCAAAGTGCCTGCTGTCAGTGAATTTTAAGCAACTTGTTTAACCCAACCTGTTTGGTTCACTGTCAGTATGATTTCTCCTAAAATTACAATGTTCAGAGCTCTGATTTATATTCAGCATTCTCCAAAAAAGCCACGAATTCCTTCCAATCAGTGGGGCACTCCAAACATCTCCAGGGATTCCTATAGCACAGCTCATAGAATCAGTGCCTCCACCCAGAGATTCCAATATAATTCAACAAAAAACCTCTTCAAAAAGCATCTGATTTTCCCCTAACACAGAAGATAAGTAACTTCAAAGATTACCTACGACATAAGCATTCAGTTCCCAGCATTGGAAAGTCAAGATGACTGTAGACACCATCAGAGAGTTATCTGTGGAGTAATCTTTACTTCCTGCTACAGAGGACTTACAGAGAGAAGAAGAAAGGAGAGCCACAAAGGCTGGCTAACCTTGGACACTCTCCCAGGAATCCTGGGCTGTGCTTAGGCTGCTTCATAAAGGGAAAACTATGTCCAAAATGAGTTCTTTATTGAGTCTCAGCAGCAACTACAAAATAATAATAATAATAATAATAATTAATAATAGTCACTTTAAAAAAACTATGAATGGTATAAGCTTAAGGTTCCTTTGATAAAATTGCACCAGCATTCACTGAACAGAACACTGGTCCCTCCCACAATTGCTGCACCATGTAAGACAAAACGAGCCAGACCCCGAGCTCCTATCTCGCTAGTACAACTTTTCCGGGGCCAGGTGCAGCCATGCAGATGTGAAAGCCTGACTTATCTCTGTCACTTGCTTCCTATCTGTTATGGATAAACAAGGGCTCCAGTCCCTGGCTATCAGACCTGCGGTTCCCCACGTGCACGTTTAACTACACACTGCAGTCTGCATTCCTTCCCCAAGTACAACTTCCTCTGAAGTAAATGGCAAGCTGCGCCTCAAGGACAATGGTGACATCAGTCCTGGAGCCCACACCAGTCTGTACTTCTCCCAACTCACACTCCACGGCCATATCTTCACTCAGTTGGACACCACTCTACAAGCCAAAAAGGAATCAAGCAGCCCAAGAAATAAGCCTCTGCTGACTCCAAAGGAGGTGGATCAGGCAGCCACAAAGCTGCATTCTTTGCTCAGGTATGCACGGAAGAGGCCACCCCCTCTGGTGAGCTGATGGGAGAATTCAAGAGAGGATTTGAAAAGTGGCAGGAAATAAATCCACCTTTTCTCCTTCCTTCCCTATCCAACCCAACAGCCTCTCGAAATCTCTGCAGTGGAAGCTTAGGAATCAAATGAAAGGGCTTCTTGGGCAACATCATAGTCAACTGAATGCTCAACCTGATGGGTTTAACTTTAGGCTCTGGGTTTTCTGTCCCGGGGCTATAACCATTTGTAATAATTTTTCAAAATGCATTCATCCACATCCTCTCAACAGATTCGTATTCCAAGGGAGCTCGCTAAGGAAAGATTATTCTTATGTTAACAATGAAAAACAAGACACAGATGAATTGAGAGCTGTCCAACTAGACTAGAAGGTTAACTCCAGGTCCTTTGCTCTTGCAATTGCTCTACATGAGCGTGGAGTGATGGCTTCATGTTTGGACACACTGCACTAAGCTGTCTATGACAGCGGTTGTTCCAGGGCACGGAGCTGGGCAGCTGTGGGATCCACTGGGCAGGGAAAGGGAGAGAGGGACACTTTTCATATGGGGCACACTTTTGAACTGCATTGAATTTTACACTACATAAATTTATTGTCTATTCAAAAATTCTGAATTGAAATTTTCAAAATGCTGAAGGATTTTATAGAACAGTGTGGAAGCATGAAAATGATGGCTGTAGAATTTTATGAGGAAACATGAACATTTAAAGAAAATGGATTAGGCATAAAAATAGTATATGCTAAAGGAGAAACATTCTCAGTTCATTTAAATTTGAATGTGGCATGTCACCCTATGCCCTTCACCATTCCTAGCATCAGAGAACAGTAGCATCACAGAACAGTATATGGAAAGAGTCTTGGTTTTTGTTTGTTTTTGCTTGTTTTGTAAAGTGCCAATTTGGGACTCAGAATAAATTTTTTTTTAATTTTAACATAGTCAAAGTATGTATGGCTTTTTAGCCTAAGAAACACACCTTTCATTCATCTTTGTGTCTGCAGTGGTTGATGGTTAGCATATAATAGACCTGCAGTAAGTGGTGAAGTAGGCAAAGGGTGATGGAGCCAGCCAGAGAGGAGAGATTTGACAAGGAGGGCTACAGGATTCCATCTCGCCCTCCCTCTCACTGTCATCAGTAAAGGGTGTTTAAAAGGTTGCCTATGCTGGGCATGGTGGGACAAGGCTGTAATCCCAGAACTTGAGAGGCTGAGACAGGAGGACTGCAGGTTTGAGGCCAGCCTTAGTAACTTAGCAAGACCCTCAGCAACTTAGTAAGATCCTGTTTCAAAATTAAAATATAAAAAGGGCTGGGGTGCAGCTTGGTGGTAGAATGCACCTGGGTTCAATCCCCAGTATTTCCCCCCGCCAAAAAAAATAAGATTGTATATATTGACTCAGAAAAGGGTGGCTGGTCTTGGTAGGCTCCTTTAAGGGGATGGAAAGAGAATTGCTGTTGCTGGGAGTCCTGCCATTTTCTTCCAGGGAAGACTGAGTCTTAGAAGACAGCACCATGGGCCCAAGGCAAAGTTCTGATATAGGATCCCAAACCATTTTTTATGATGGGTTCACTGAGGTCAATCAGTAAAATACCCAGTATATATATTGCTACAATTTCAAACTCATGACACTTCAACAGCTCATTTGTCTTGGAGTGGAGAAGCAGCTCCCTGAGACAGTGTTTGTGTTTTCCCTTGGAGATAAGGACAAACACAAGCTGGCAACCCACAATCTTTATTTTCATCAGTTTGCTCTTCTGCAGGCCTCCACTGTCAGCTCTGTGTGAAGAGCAAAATCAACAGAAATCATCTCCTTCGGTGCAGAAGGCCAACTCAAGACTGCTTCTTGGCTCTGGAGCAAGTATCTGCCAGTCAGGGTCAGGGAAGTTTCTGCTGCATTTATCCCGGAAATCTCTTCTACAGGATAACTGGGAACCCAGAAGGGCTTTGTCGGTGGAGAAACTGAGGCAAGGAGGGCTATGAGGTGGTATGTGAGGTGTGCCCAACTCAGAAGAGGTCATTAACTGGGACCTAGAACTCAGGGTCAACCAGTCCCTAGAGCAATGGCAAAGCCACAAACTCCCCCTCTGGGGGAGTCCTGAAGATCAAGGAAGTCAGGCACTTCAGCCAAGGACACCATTTTGAGCCCTGACATCACCACAGGGCACAGAATGTCACGGGGAGTGAGCTTCTCCCAGGATTGAGCCCAGATTCATTCCTCCTCTTCATCAGATGTTTAGCTCCAGGCACACGAGTTCTTGAATCCTTAGCCAAATGTGCTTTTCCGCACACCCTTCCCTCTGCCTGGAATCCCCTCGTTGTGCTCACCCCCGCAACCTCCACTTCTTCAGTTTATTTAGACGTCATCTTCTCTCAAAGTCTTCGTTGACTGAGTCCTCTCTCACACCTATTTTTTTTTTTTTTGGTAGTACTAAGGATTGAACCCAGAGGCATTCTACCTCCAAGCTATACTCCCAGCCCTTTATTTTCTTTTTTTAAATAGGGTCTTGCTAGCTTTCTGAGTCTGTCTCAGCCTCCCAAGTACTGGGATTATGCGCACGCACCACCACATCCCACATACCTATAAATGTAGGTTTTATAATTATTCAGGTATGGTCTGACCAACAGATTAGAATATAATTGCCATTGAAAAGCCAGTTTGTTGCTTGCAGCTCCCAAGAAGAGGGGCCACACCAGCCAGCCTGACCACACAGGGAAGCAGGGAGCGAGGGGGAATATGGGCAGGAGATGTCCCTGTTTCCTTGGGAGGAGACAGGTGAGGCAGGGTAAGCAGGCTCTGGGGTGTAGGAACTGTTCCTCATTGTCTGATTCTTGACCCTAGAGTGGTGAAGTCAGGGAAATAGTGGCCCAGAGTGGAAGAGGTGGTGGTTGTTCCTGGGCTCCTTCAGACTGGTTAGTTTGCATATCAAAGACACATTCGAAGAAGGTGAATCCCTTATTAACTCTAGGGATTGGCTGGCCCTGGGAGGAGTAGTCTCTCCAGGACCAGCAAAGCACCAGAGGTCAAATTATCAGAACCACAAGGTTCTGCACCACGGTTAGAAGTAGTCACATGATCCTTTTATGTTCACCCTGGGCTTACCCTATGGAAGGACTCACCCTGCTATTTTGTGTCCCACCACCCCCAACTTCCAGACCACAAGCTCACTGAGTACAAGGACTGTGTCTTATTCATTGTTGACAGCGGCAACGAAGTACAGAGGGCTCAACCTGATAGGCTTTAGGACTAGCTGTAGGTCCCGATAGTCCCTGTTGTAGGACTGAGTGTCCTAGACCACTCATGCCTAGTGGAAATGGGCCATCTTCCCCCAGAAGCCCCAGAAGCCTGACACAGCACCACAGTCTTGCCCTTTTTCTTTCCTTGGGAACCCACTTGCCATCATGTAGAGTCTTCTCCTTGGTGCAGAAAGCCAGACTGGAGGCGAAAACAAAGGTCTGTTGTTTTTAGGTCCTTGATCCGTTTCTCCAAAACTAAGAAAGAAAACAAGCTAACAAATACAAGATCAAAACCTACATTTTTATTCATTTATTTTGCTCCAAAAGATAAGGCTACAGGATTAAATGTCAAGGGATCTCATGACATTCCTGGCAGCATTTCTGTGTGAAGCTTTTAACCAGTCAGTTTAATCCAAATTAGTAGGAGCTTCAGAAAAGGCTTTTGGCTGGTCCACAGCTGCAGAAAGGTTGTCCTGAACTCTGCCAAATGCATGAGGACATATAAAAAGAGGGGCAAAGGGAAATTAGGGTTTTTTTTTTTGGCCTAACATTTTTTAATAAATGAAAAAACAAATGAAACCCCAGATTTAATTAAAATTTTCCCCATATTCTGGCCTACCCTATAATTTTTATGTTGCTTCCCAAAAGCTATTATGCAGTTACTTAAATAAGAGAAAGGAAGGGGAAGTATTTTTAATTTTAAAGGGTAAGGAGAGGAAAGAAAACCCATTTGAGTTTTTCTTTTTCCATATCCTGAGTCTAAATAGTGGTGGCCTGGTGTATTTCTGTGGCAGGCTTTTCTTAGAGAAAATGAACAACGGCTAATCAGTTTTCTTTATATCCTGACTCTTATGATGTAACATGCTCATTTTCACAGTAAAGAGAGTACATCCACCCATACAGTTTAGGCAGAAGGACATCACCCCAATGCCAGTACTGTTCTCGGCAGCTTCGAGCGTTGCAGTGGAGAAGTTTCATCCCATTAGTAATTCTAGTACAAATTTCTTGGAATAAACTTGGAATTGCCTGATCCGGTCTCATGAGCATTGAGTCATGTCAATTCTCTTTGCCAAACGCACATATCATGCAGAGGGAAAAATGTCGCAGTGAATCTTAAGAGCTGCAGAGTGTATCTTCACTCCCTGGTTACTTGTCTGACACAGGGATCCTCCACTCTTCACGTAAGCAATCATTGTCTGGCTTTGCTATTTGTTATGGTTTGGATCTTAATGACCCTCAAAGGCCGGGTGCTAAAGACTTGGACCCCAGCCTGTGGTGCTATGGGGAGAGGTGGTAGAACCTTTAGGAGGCAGGGTCAATTGGGAGGAAGTTAGACCAATGGGGACCTGGCCCCTTGCAGGGGTATTGCAACCCAGGCCCCTCCCTCTTCCTTTCTTTGCTTCTAGGTACCATGAAGTAAACAGGCCTCCTCTGTCACGCACTTCCTTCCTGCCATGATGTACTGTGCCGCTACAGGGCCAAAGCAACACGGCCAAATGACTATGGACTGAATCTCTGAAACCCTGAGCCAAAAAAATAAAAATCTTTCACCAGTTATAATTTTCCTGAGATAAGGTGTATCCAAAAGAGGCCTTGTTGACCAAAACATCTCTAGCTTGCAACATTGCTGCAAAAGGAGACTTTCAGGTCATCGTTGTCAGTGTCTTTCCATTTAGCCATTCATGAAAATCCTTTATGACTATAATCTGCAAGTTACCTCAGGCTAATTGCTGTAGGCCCAAGTGCCACTGGCAAACGGGAAATGGGTAAATGAGCAAGTCTGCTGTGTTGCTCTTTATGCTTATTCCACAGGCTCCTCATGTCCAGGATGCCCAAAGTAAACTCATCCCCTTTCCACTATCTTCTATTCCAATTTGCATTTTGCTTCCCACTCAGTCCCTCAATGGGAATCCCGGACATCAGCCCTCCCTCCTCAACCCTGTACCCGATTTCCAGAACCTTCTCACTCACCTTCTAAATATTTCACCAATGAATCCCTCTACCACTGCTTTCTACCACGGATAACTTCAACTAGCATTCCAGCTTCTTCTTTTTGTTGTTTTTGAGGCGTTGGTGGTGCTGGGGATTGAACCCAAGGCCACAAAAGTACCAGGCACATGCTCTACCACTGAGCTATACCCATAGCCCCTCACATTCCAGCTTTGATTCTTATCCCTCTCCATCCCAAACCACTATCACCACAGTGATAGTCAGACCAAGCCTGATAATATGGCTTCCACAGTGAAAATCCTGAGGTAGCTTCTTCCTCACCCTGGCCAGGGCACCAGAGGTATTCAAGCAAATCCAAAGCCCTTCTCGCCACACTCTCCCACCATACTTTGTTGATCCCAGTCCACATTCCATACTTCGGTGACTCTGAACTGCACATAGCACCCTATACACCACGCTCTCTCTATGCCTTTGCTATGCCTGCCGTCGCACCTATCCTTACCTCCTCCCATGCCTTTCCCCAACTTAACCTGGCTAACTCCTATGCCCCTTCAAAACTCAGTCCACAGATGGTGCGATCTGGAGATTCACTTTAATTATTCATTGAACTGTACTTAACGCTTTATGCACTATTCTGTAGGAATAATATATCTCACAATAAACCTATTAAAACATAAGTGATAATTACAAAGGCAATTAAGATAATACCACCTCCAGGAACCACTGCAGGCAGGCTGGAATCCCCACCTACATGGTCCCACGGTGCCCCTGGATCTCATTGCATTTGATATTCTGCTAGGATTGACCATTTCTGCAACTAGTGAGAGTCTCAAGCCTCTTCAGGGCAGGGATTATGATTACTTAACTCTAACTATAGTGCCTAGCATACCAGTGTGGACCAAATAGTTGCTGAATGAATGAACAGATGAATAATATGTCTCCCATTTGTCCCTCCTGTTCCATTCCCACTCTTGGTTCAGATTCGTACCTGGATTATTCAGTCACCTCCTGGTCTGTCTGAAATGCATCCTGTATCCCACTGCCAGAATCACTGTTCTAAACATCACTCCCTATTCTCAAATCTGCAGCACCATGCCCACAGCTAATAGTATAAATTCTTTGGACTGTCTTTCAAGGCCCTTCACAATTTGACCCCAGTCTATCCTTTTTTTTTTTTTTCAGTACTGAGGATGGAACCCAGAGGCACTCTACTTCTGAGCTACACCCCCAGCCCAATTTATTGATTTTGAAACAGAGTCTTGCTAGGTTGCTGAGAGTCTTGCTAAATTGCTGAGGCTTGTCTCGAACCTGCAATCCTCTTGTCTCAGCCTCCTGGGTACTGGGATTACAGATGTGCGTCACCATGCCCGGCTCCCAGTCTACCTTTTTCAAAGTTCTCACCCACCAACTTACACAGGGACCTTTCACTCCAGTTAGTCTTGTGTGTCACCATCTCCTGAACTTGATTTGCACATTCCCACATTTCAACTATCCTCACATTATTCACCCACACACCCAACCTGGAATGTGCTTCTTTCCTCTCTTCACTTAATGGAATTCTTTAAATTTCTAATGGTTCAGTTTAAGTACCACATCTCTATAAAACTAAACTCTCTTCCTTCCAAACCTCATTGAGGATTCTGCTGTAACTCACTCTGCCTTGCTTTTGTGAATAGGTCTCATCTCCCCAAACAGACTGCAAATTCATTCTGGAGTATTTAAACCCATGTGCGAAACTCTCATGGACATCAACCAATCACCAAGAGAAGCCTTAGAACGTGTACTAAAGAAGAACAGAGCAATGCATACAATTAATACAGAACAACAGTTGCCATGAAAATAAAATAGAAAAAAATACTTCTTGGAACCTAGAACAAAATGTAAAGAAAGCAAAAAAAAAAAATTAAAGAAAAAATAATGGATCAACTGGAATAGTGATTTGCTTGCTTCAGAAACAATAATAAAACATACCAGGTAAAGCCATCCTTTTCCATCAGATTGTCACTGCTCCCTCTTGAATGCTGGTTTGGGGGAAGCATCTCAGCCTGAGACTCAAGCTATTAACCACCAAGGGTTTGAGTTGAAACCCACCAATTAAAAGACAGGTGCCAGACAAAGGGTAAGGCGCTGCACTATTCAGAGCTAACTTTGGAGCGATGTGCTGGGCCTTTCTAAGAGGGCTTGGTAAAGGACTGCCAGGGAAAACACAGAACAAATATAGAGCAAATTTAGAAAGCTCAAAAATTCCAGACGTCTGTGGATGGTAGGGAGCATGGAAAGTCTATCAGATACTTTGACTATCAGCCCACGGTTGAGTGGCTTTTGCAATAAAAGCTATACCACTGTCATACCAAATGGCCCATAGGGCCAAACACGTGACATAAATTAGAGCCAACGTGGTGTGGCTGGAGTCAACCGATCTGACTGGAACAGCAGCAGTGTAACCTGAGAAAGTGTCAATAGCA
This sequence comes from Glis glis, assembly GCA_004027185.1. NCBI lineage: Eukaryota > Metazoa > Chordata > Mammalia > Rodentia > Gliridae > Glis > Glis glis. The sequence continues at coordinate 13,632 of PVJS01015289.1, forward strand.
ATGACGCACAACCAATAGCTGGGGGTAGGGGAGTGAAGTAATCAATCTGCCAGGAGCAGGAGGGAATAACACCCCATGCAGTGTCGGCTCCCTCACCACAAGGCAACCAGGACAACTTCCAGAAGAACCCACAAGGCTGGTACCAAGTGCAGCCTCCACATCAGAAACAGAGATCCTTTGTGTCCCATCTGCTAACAGAGGATGTGTTGCCATGTCCTGTACAATGATGGGTCCTGGTAATCTGAGTGCTGCTGGCTCATCAGCAGATCGATTCCAGTAGAACTCTTAAGAGAATGAGTCTTTACAATGGCTATATATAAAAGACCCTGACAGTTCTGTTAGCAGCCACATTTCTTCTCACTGTTTAAAGCCATCAGGATGTCTATAATCTGCCAGTGTATAATTTTCCAAGTGTCTGACCAAATCACCAGTCATTAGTACCAGCCTAACAGTCACTGAAAACAACAAAATTGCCAGGCATGGTGGCGCATGTCTATAATCCCAGTACTTGGGAGGCTGAGACAGGAGGATCTCAGGTTCAAGACGAGCCTCAGTAACGTATTGAGACACTCAGAAACCTGGCGAGAACCTGTTTCAAAACAAAAAGATTTAAAAAGGGGTTGGGGGTGTCGCTCAGAGGTAGAATGCCTCTGGGTTCAATCCTCAGTACAAAACAAAAACAAAAACAAAAACACAACTAAAATTCATCAAGGAGATACTGGCCAGAGCTATGAGAAGTCTTGAGTTCTGTCCACTGACCAAAACAATCACATTCAAATACCATCAGTTTTCAGCTTAACCAATCTACTACCGAAAGAGACAACAATCATTTAGAGAAATCTCCTAAATGCATCCTAAATATATTTCTAACCCCTCTAAAAGGAATCTTAATGGACTGAAGACACCACTGAGCCAGGGCCTTTGTTTCAGGCAGCGTAGTGAGGGATAGTTTCCCCTCAAAGGAATAGCTGCCACTTTTTCAAGTAAATCCAAGATCCCATAGGGCAAAGCCTGCTGCATCCCTGCACTTAACAATTCTACTTGACAAGCAGCTTACTGGACCCTTCCCACCTTGGGAGTCATGAGTCTGATCCATCCCCAAATGGGCCTATCAGGCTAGAAGATATAATTGTTCGGTTTTGATAAGAGGCCTGTGGTTCACTACCAGTTGTTTTTCAGAAGGGATGTACCTGGCCATGCCATGGAGTCCAGGTATCCCAAACTTCAAGGGCACACCTGGCTGGAGACTGCTTCCCTCTACCAGAGGCTCCAATCAGCAAAATCATCAGTCATAGGAGAGTCTGTGTCTCAAACGGAACATTATTAGGTCATGTGGCTACTAAGATACTAGCACTTATCCAAAGGGGTCTTTTGGGTTGGAAGAATCGCCTCTGGCATTTATGGGGCAGAAAAGTATAAGCATATAACTCATCAGTCCCTACTCTACAGATGTAGAAGGAACAATAGTATACTGAATTGGTTCAAAGGGCCACACCCATGGATTATGTTAGCTTTCCTGTCCTACTATAAACTCTGCCTAAACCCATCGGATGAATTAAGAGTGTATGCATTCCCCTCAGGACTGGGTAAGATGGTGAATTAGGCACCGACATCCAAAAGGACCATAAAAGTTTAGTCCCTTTCTCACTAGAGTCCCCCCCCAGCATACTCATTTGGGTCCAAATGGCCATTGGTTCTCTTTGGGGAAAAGGAGACTCTGGCTCCATCCCTAATATCTTCCTTAAAGAAACTGAGGTCAGGTTAAGGGGGAGGGAGAAATGAAAGGGGTGGGAGGCTCCATGCCAATTATGCAAGGCTTTATATCTACTGCCAGTTTTGAGTCATATGGCAGCTGCTTGCAAGAAAGAAAGGAAGGGGGGAGGGGAAAAGATAAGAAAAAAGAAAAAGAATTCAAATGATTTTGGTCCACCTAAAGCAAGATCATCTGACAATATCTATTTTAAATAACTCTTAAGTTTTTACCTGGTTTTAACAGAAAAAGTAGAGCAGGATATCCCGTGAGAGACCACAATTCCCTGACTGCAGCAAGGACCTGGGGGTGGGTGGGTGTTGCTAACATCTCTGAATGGATCTAAGGTTGGCATCATAGACTATCAGGAGGGGCTGTTGCCATAACACACATTGTGTACCCTGCCTCCATATCTCCCAAACAAAATGGCCAAAGTTCCACTATTCACCTAACTTTTGCCTACAGGGGTCATGAATTTCCTTCTTTTGAGCTTACCATAGGTATGTGTCTGTGTAACTACTGTATAAAGTCAGACCTTTCAGCCCACCCAGGATATATCTCGTATATCCTGTCCAAATTGCTCCAGTAGGATGGACGTGGAACTGACAGGTTGATGAGGAAACACCCATCCTACCCCCACCCTACCCCCAGTCACAGAAAACAGGAAAACCCCAGGAATCACTTGTGTAGCTTTCTCTAACCCTACTTCCTGAAACTTGGCCTACAACCACCGCCCCAAATTATTAACAGGCAATAAAGTTTAGGACCATGTGACATCAGGATGACTATGAAATTTGGTCAACATGTTTGCTAGCAATTCCTATTAATGGACTACAAAACCATCCTCTCCCAGAAACCACATCTCTGTCAGTGTCCTATCCTCATTACCAAAACTGTCAAGAAAATGAAGGGTTTGAGATTTGCTCTACTGCAAGCTAACAAGTTAGCCTGCAGCTTGATGAACACTGGTAGAAGACCTGAAAGAACTTCGTAACTCATGGCACAGCAAGTGGCAAGATAATCAGCAAGTCCTTATAACCAAGTCCCAGATAGGCCCAGATGGGTGTTCACGTATGCAATGGGTTTCATTACAAGGGAGAAACTTTGAGCTTTGAGATTTCAAATCTTTTACCATGGACAGTAAGCATGCCTTTTATTCTGGAGGAAAGACACTATCTTCTAAGACATTATGCAAACTTGACCTCTGCTCTGGAAGTTGGAGCAGAAGGGGAGCAGGAGGAGGGGAAAACACTCTTCCTGGGGAGCTAGCTTACTATAACATCTGGAAAGGACAGTCTAGGACACAGGGAGTCTAGTATCTTACTTATAAAGACATATAGAAATGCAAAAGATCTATGAAGAGTTACTTCCGATAGGTATACATTGTCAAAAATGCAAACAGAACAAAACAAAACTTTTGTTGTTTGTGCTGAAAATCCTCAGACTTATAGTGAAATACTTCATGATTTATACACAAAGATGAAGGGACTCACAGAATTTTAGAGCTCAACAATACCAACTCTAACCATCTTGACCCACTTCCCTAACTTACATTAGATAAAATACTTTGGATATCCATTCAAACCAAACTCCAACATCATAAGTACCATTTACATTTCTAATTTTTATTTTCTCTTTAGCCTGCTTTTCTTCTTTTCCTTTTAATTTGACTAACTTCACACGTAAACCCAGCTAATCTTCACTTCTGAATGTTAGCCAAACAGAGTTCTTCTGATAAACCCTCAGGAGAGTCAGGGAGGCTTGATTAAAGGGGGGGTTTTAAACTCACAGATTAAAATGACTTTAAAGTCATAGATTAAAATGTCAAAGCAGATTCCCTTTTCGGCAATTCAGTTTGGCAGGACTGCAACCTGATTATCTTAGTAAGAACTTTCAAATTCTAGAACAAAAATATACTAAGCACATCCTAATAGCCCAAGAAATAGGGCTGGCAGTTGCGTAAGGGAAGCTGGCTTATCTTAACATTCATCTATTAAGCCCCATTTTGTTCCATGACCCAGGCTTCTTAAGAGACTACCATGACAATTAAACCTCCATCCTCCTAAGAGCCTGTCTACAATGGCTTATGAAGGAAGGGATAAGAGCCAAATTCCAGGTTGGCCTCAATTACGTTTAAATGTCAATGTATTTTCCCACACAATGAAACATATGAACATCCTGAGGCAGACCTCTTTAAAGAGAATAGGGTCAGGTTCCCTAGTAAGGTTTTTCCACCGCAAAGGACAGACAAGAATGTGCTGTCTCTCTGATTCAATGGCTAGATAGACTCACAGATATGTTTATCATTCCATTATAATTCTTTACACTCTAGACCTTATGTTCACAAACCACTCAGTTTTAGAGAAGATCTCAATGTTTTAGTAAAGTACAAACACCATCAGCCTAGTGTTATTGTGTCCATGTGTATGTTCTGGATTAAGGCACTTTTTTTGTTTGGATTACAAACCACATTACTTGATAAATATCTGAGAAAAATGGGAGTGGATGAGTTGGAAATGAAAGTAAACTTCACTTATTCTATGATTTCAATCCTTCTAAGAAAAAAGATTCTTGCAAGTGTTTAGTTTTCTAAATAACTCTGTAATGGAACAAAACCATATTCTTGCAAAAAAGAGCCAAGGTTCTCATTTTGGTATAATTTATTCTCTTTTGGTCAAACAAATCAACAATAAGGTCATCAATTTCCTTGGCAACACCCACCCCTTCCTACCCATATGCTGCATTGATTATTTATGTCCTGCTTTATCTACAAAGGTGTTTTTTTTTTCATTTCTTCTCCCATATTAGAACTGTAACATCAGGTTAGTTTCATTATGTTTTTACAAGGGAGCTTTATTTAAATAGTATAGAAAGAAGATCACTTTCCAAAAAAAGACACTTCAACTTTCAATAAAGAAACATGCTTTATTCCATAACTCTTTGGATAAGCAATACTTGATAATATTTCCAGTATGAGACGTCAGCAGTTCTTCTAATACCAAATGACTATGGCTTTTTATTCAAGAGACAGATTTGCTTATATTGGCACCAAGATAACACAACCTTACCATCTAATTTCCTGATGTTAAAAAAGGTCAAATCCTTGCTTCTTTAATCTACATTGAGCATAAAACATATTACCTTAAAAGTTATTCCCATGTCTCAAACTTTCACGGCATATTTTCTGCCCAAATAAACACACCCAGTACAATGCAAATAGTGATATTAACTCATAATCTGCCTTACCCTACCTTGAAGCAAAGTTTTTTAGTTGCAATTACCATTTTTTTTAAATAGGTAGCAAATCTCAATATTTGACTGAATTTTATCAGCAGGGAAATGGTGGCAACTGACTACCTCCCAGAGCTCAAACAGTTTGAAAATGTTTTATTGCTCAATCCTTATATTTAAAGAGTTAGTCACAAGGAAGTTGGTAGAGAGCTGGCTCAAAGATGGGTCACCCTGGGCAGGAAGTGGCTGAGAAAATTTTAGCAGATTTTAAACTTTTTAAAAATCTGCTAGCCACTTTGGCTAAACACACCCGAGACCACCTACTCCTCTATTCCCTCCCAGCTATCATAGCCAAAAAAGTACTCACCAGAATGGACAGGAAGGAGGCAGTTCTGATGAAACACCAAGGTAGCCGTCTGGATTTTATGGCTATTTAATGTATGCCAGAAACAAAATTACAGATTTTGTCATATTATAAACACTGAATAGGCCAGTCCACAGACCACCTAGGGTTCCCTCCCAGATTATACTGGAAGTTCCAACTGCAGGACTATGTGAAATGCAGGCTTCTTGCTAGGTGATATTCCAGCTGTAAGTGCATGAGAAACACCGTGGTCACACGTAAAACTAAAGCAATCCTGGAAATGATCTCCAGTAACTTACACAGAAAGTAATAAGGTTCCGATGCCAGAAAAGAAAGTCTCCCTTTATAGAATAAGAGGGCTTGAGACCTATACTCTAAAATCAAAATTGGTTGAGTGACCACGTTTCTTTTCCATTTTTTAATATCAACTTTAAAATACACTAATTTTTATTCTGAGTCTAGTGACATTTCAGGAGTATGAAACAACTTACTGATAAATATGAAAACAGGCCTCACAATAAAAACTCAAGTTTAGAAGACTACAATCAGTAGTAATAAAAATAATTTGATACTTTTAATATGTTCAGTAATTTTTAAGGGCAAAGTGGCTAAAATTAATGTTGCAAATTTCCAGAACTATTTGGACTAATTTTTGTGACAATCCAAAAAGAGCGCTGAAGTCTCATATTCCAATTGAGTCAGCTACAAAGTTTCATACTTACCCCCCATATAACCTCAAAAAAATTTTAAATAAGATGGTTTACAACAGAAATACTGAAAATAAATCATCCTTGAATACTTTTAGATTTTCCCCAGTGGACCACAAATCACATCCAGATACCCAAACAAAACAATCACTGAAATGTTTGAGATCTGCTGCTGAAATCCAGAGCTGCGAGACATGGAGAGTGAAGCGGATGCCTGAGCGCTCACTCTCTCTCTGCTTGGGCAGCACTGGTCTTTTGGAGCTCCTAAGCTATGTAAGTTAATATTGTGAGTTCATAAAAGTCAGCAGTAACACTACAATAATAATAATAACATAAATAAAAATAGGTTCTGGTTAGAGAGAGCGGATCCGTTTACTGCACCCTGCTGAGGTACATTTGACCACCGAAGGCAGGAAAGCTATTAGCATCCTGAATTAATGGGTATAGTGGTTTTCAAACGAGATATTTCCATGATGGACACAATGTAGACTCAGCAAAGTTTCTCCATCAAGAAAAATATAGCTTCTATTTCAAAGAGCCCTGATTAGGCTTAATACCATTAGGGAACCATCAAGGATTTGTGTTGTTGTTACTGCTTTTAACTATCAGTTACTTTCTAAACCAAAAATTGAGGGTAGTTAACTTGACCGACAGTCAAGATTTAGGAATGCAGGAACAAATCCAAGGTACAGACGAGCTTCAGATGTGCACAGGACTTAAGAAGTTTGGAACCTTTTTAGGTTGTTAGGTCCTAGCCTCTCTTATCATCACCATTATCACTGTTATTACTTACTTGTCTGGAATTTATAAATAAAAACTCATCTCCTTCATCACATCCCTCTGGAAAAGCACTGAATACTCTATGGTTTTAGAAATTCTCAGTAAAGTTTATTGGTGGCAATGTAGATCAATTACAATTAAAAACCAAACTAAACAGATTTACCAAATGAATAAATTCTTAACCACTATTAATTGCCTATAACATATTGGAAAGATATGTTTAAAGCCAACGATATTAATTTTCTTTGTAAATTAACTATAAAAAATATCATTGTTGAGTCAATCTCCATTAATACTTGAAAGTACAAATATAAGTTAAATAAGGTGCAAAAGACCTCATAACACATACAATAGTCTATAAAACATAATTTTTAAGTTGCTTGATTTAATTCATAAATGCTTCAAAAGCATTTTTCTGTATAAAAAAATTTAAAACAGTACATGTTTTCTGCATCATACATGAAAGTTCACTTCCAGATGTCTTTTCTATCAAATACTTAGTCCTTTCTTCGTTATCAAAATCTTAATTTTCACTCCTGGCTGGATTTTTCTTCCTTGGCAATTCTTTTTGTTACACCACTGAAATACTTCTCACGGAAGGAATTATGACCTTGATATGGCAGAAAATGATCACTGAGCAGATGTGAATACTGGTCCCGGTTCTGGTTGGTAGGAAAATAAAAAAGTACAAAGATGTTTGCGATATTCCTTTAGTTAGCCTGCAACCAAAGCAGTCATTTACTCTAAGCAAATCTCACCCTGATGTACATTTATTTGCTTTTCTTTATTACCTGAGCTGGAAATATATAATCATTTTCTATCTGCGTCATGATTGGTTATCCAAAGTGCTTTCACTTACTTCACCTCATCTGCTCCTCACAACAATCCTCCACACAGAGGAAAAACACTCTCCCTGCCCAGCGAGGGCAAAGAGACTCGTTCCAGTTTATAGTCAGCACGACAACTGTCTCCTCATTCCCAGTTTAGCGTACACTGAAATCATTCATGGTTATGGATAAGAATGAGCACACCAAGAAGCTTCTGCTCAAGAGAAAGATACATACCAAAAAAAAATTATTGCATTTGTATGATGTCACACAGCCACATGAAACTCTCCAGGGCTACATTCATACTCAGCTAGTGAAATAAAGGATTCTGGGCAAAGAATGGAGATCCAGGCTCAGCAAGAGATTTCTATACTTTTCCACTTCCCAGACAAGTAAGGACTCATGCTTGCGTGGCCACTTACTGGACAAAGGAAACATCAATCTGGGTTAGAATGTCACACATATTGTGGCATAGAAAACTGAGGGAAGGGAAGACTGCTAGAAAACACTGAAACATCAGCTTCTCATCCAATTATGCAAACCACTCCAAACTATGAAAAAATTAATTAGAAATAAAATGTGATTTCCCATGTACTTCTGTAAATTCATAATCAATTACACATGGATTAATGTGATTCTGAGAACAGGGATGAGGACTCAAATAAATGGTAAACAAGATACCTAATTTTTATCCTGATTTCAATATCAAAATAGTAGCTAAAAATACTTTTGGAATATAACAATCATCAAAATATTTTTGTTTTTTACTTTTTCTTGTGTGAAATGAGTATCTTTATCCTTCCCCTCATATCTGACATTAATAAAAACCCAGATTTAGCCAAAACAATATTGGCTTACTTGTTTATTCAGAAACTATTTTTGCAACACATATATTTTTAAAAATCACATAAAACTATTAAAAATTATTATATATTCCCAGATTTCCTGATTTATCAAAAATAAACAGGTGGCTACTTAAATTATTTTATGACACTAAATTCCTGCAAGCACATGAAAACATGTCACTGGTTTCTAATTTCAGGCTATACACAATCCCCAAAAGATAAAATTTTATGTAGTCAATCTGTAATTATATAATTAAAAACTACCAAATGAAAGGTAACATTTACTAAGTTTTTACTACAGGCTCAATCTCTACTAAATACTTTATATGCACCAACACAACTCATCAGCACTAAGCAATGGGTGTATATCATCTCCATTTTATTGATGGGGAATTATTTAGGAGTCCAGGCTTAAGGTGTCATATCTGGTAAGTGGCAGTGCTAGGTGTAGAGCACAGTTCTGTTGACTACAGAGACAAAACACTGAACTACAACTTAATGAGGATTCCTCACTAAGAGAAAATTCAACTACAACTTAATGAGCCTCTCTTTGAGAGAGTTAACTTTTTCCCAACTTCCCCTCACAGATTTCTGGGAATAAACAGGTGATGAGCTAAGGCTTTGATAGCTGAGCTGTGTACCAAGAAAAGAACAGAGCTAGATCTGAAGTACTACTAGCTTAGTTCAACTAACAGGACATATTTCAGTGAGATAAAATTTTCATGCCAGCAGGAGACGTAAGGAGCCACAGAGATGCTGAAGGATATCATAACCCTAAGAGCATAGCCAACTTCACAGTTTCAAGTCTGGTCCACAGCTCGGGACTGTACCCAAGACAACAGCAATAGAAAACAGTGTTCCAGCATTTAACCTCAACTTGTTCATTTTAACTTTTATCAAAAGTCTGACTGAAGGAAGTGACATGTCATACAACTCTACCAAATATTCTAAATTCTATTCTTATGTCAAATAAAATCACTAGAAAACGTGCCCACTTCCTGAGCTACATCTGCTTAATCCTGGCAGAAATGATTTTCCTTGGTTATGTCTTAAACCTAAGTCCAGCTGCCACCATTTCTCCTCCCGCTATTCTTCCCCTCACAGCTCTTGGCATCACATTCCACCCTATCATCAAAATCTGGGTTGAATCCCTTTCTCCTCTTCTCACATTTGATCAGGCCTAAAACCTTAGTTTCTATATCCTAAATATCTTAACCCACTTCTACATAATTCCAGTACTTTAGGCCTTCCTCATCTCTCCTCTTTTTCCCCTAAATGTCCACTTGCCTGCCTTCAATGGCTCCTTCTCCAGTCTATTCTCCACATTGAGACCAAATCAATATATTAAAATGCAAATTTAATAAGCCATCCCTTGACTACAATCGAAATGAGTTCAAATTTTCCCCAATCCTCAGGCTTTTCCTTTAACATTTGGCTGTTAGGTCCGTTACACATCAGTCTGCTGAATGACATCTTGCTTGTCTCTTCTGTACAAGAGCAAGCAACGAAGTTCCTTCACCTCTGTCCTCTGTCCTCGGTCCTCTATTCTCCCTATGGCTCTCGCAGGCCATGCAAGGTCACCTCCTGCTCAAAATGTACTGCAGATAATTTTATGGTATATCCTAGAGTCGCAGATTTTATGGTATATCCTAGAGTCGCAGAGGATAAGGTGGGGCAGAAATATGTGGTTCTGGGGGGCTGAGGTGCCTCACTGACCTAAGCTGCTGGCCTGCAACTCACTAGGGGGAAGCAGAAGACAAAACACAATAGAAGACAGGCTTCCTTCACGGACCAAAGAGAACTAAATAAAATAGCTTATCTTTGACCTGAAGAAGACAAATAGGGCAAATTGCTGATAAAGAATAGGAAGTAAAAGATCAGAATCAGAGATGCAAAATGCAAAACAAAGAGCAGAAGCCTGAAATATCCCAAAGTAACAATTAAAACCTACCTATGCTAATGGTTATCAAGAAAACATTTACTACTTAATAGCATTCTTTATCTGAATAGTTGAGATCCCAAGATTCCCTCAGAATACATAAAAGAGAAATACTACCTTAACCAGAACTGTGTTCTGCTGAGTGCCATGGGACACAGTGGTAAAGACATGAGACATGTGTGCACTGAAAAAGTTGGGACAGACCACTGACCTTAGAAATGGAAACTCTGGGAAGAAATCCTATTTGCTTTCTTTTTCAGGTAGTGGAGAAGAATCAGTATGGCGAGAGTGTTTGCGTCCTGTGCTGGAATGCTCCCTTCTATAACACCCAATGCCCCTGATAGTGAAACAGAACATTTGTAAAGAAACTCCTGGAAAAACCAAGATCTCCAAATCCCTTGTGTAGTCAAGGATCTGTCAGGAGCCATTCTATTACCTAGCAGCATTAAGTCCTGTTCAGGAGAAGCCAGACACTCGAGGGACTTTGGCTGTTATTTTGACCTACGTAGAAAAGTCATGATTCATAAAATGTTCCTTATGAAACATTCAGAGTATTTTTGATCATCACATACATAGAAAGATAGAATCATACATATAAATATCATATACCATTAAACAACACACATTCAAAATATACCCAGACCATGTGAAATACATTCTACTACATACAACATTCAGAATTTAAGCTACTTCAATGCTGAAGAACATGGCAAACTCAACTTGTTTTCTCTACCACTCTTTCATCCTATCTTTAGTTTACTTTACCAGGGCTCACACTTGAGATGATGATATTCAACTCTACATATTTTTCATCACCTTTCCAAGGCCCTTCTCTATTCGCATTCTCTGCCCATCTCCACCAGGAATATCTGCATTTTTTTCAACTCAGTATCTCCAAGGCCAAAGTGTTTGCTTCAAAGGAGAAGAGCATCCTCAAGCAATATGAACTTTAATCTCCTTCATTCACCCAAGCTTGCCCTGGTATTTGACTTTTGGTTTCTCTAACATTTCCAAATCTGGCTCCCACTATCAATTATGAGAGCATCTATGTATTAAAGAATCCAAGTTTTACCAATTTTTAGTAAATGAGAAATACTTGAAGTAAAGTAAAAACACACAAAGAATTAGGAGATGCCAAAACAGGAAACGATGCTGATGAAAGATTAAAGTCCACCTTCCCCAAATTTCCAGCTACTGGTAGTATCAAGGAGAAATGAATAAAATATTAAGACTATTGATTATACTATTGCTTATCATCATTCAACTAAACAATTAAGAGTTTCTGTAGGAAAATCTATACTAGACACAAATGGCTACAGAATGGAAATATAGAGCTTTGAGACTTCTCATTTATCCTTGTAAGACAATGAGCTACTGTAAATATTGTAAGAAATACACAAGTTCTGATTCAAGAAAGGAACTAATATGTATTTGCTACCAACATGTGTTTTACGTAAGTTGATTATTTAATTTTCTGCATCTTCTCATAGCAGATTATCATCTAAACTTTACAGAAAGAGAAACAGAGGCTGAAAGGGTTTAAACAATCTGCCCAAAGTCGCAATGCCAGTAAGAAGCATCGCCAGAATCCCAGCCTAAATCCAACTGCAAAAAGCTCATGCTTTTTTAATTACCTTTCTCCCTTTCTCTTTTTTTTTTTCCAGTAGAAATTGCATCAAAATAATGGCTAAAGAGTTAACTTCCCACATGGTAGATCAGTGGGTCGTTCAAAATGGAGTTTGACATTCAGAGGACATTCCTCATGGAACAGCAATGCCATGGTAGCACATATTTCAGATCTAAACTTTTAGACAGAACCCCTTTAACCACTATCCCACCCAACCAATTTCCTGTCCTATCAGTACAGCTAATTCTAAACATAAACCACTCTAGGAATTCTAACACACTTGCCAAAGAAACCAAAGGAAGCCTCGCAGATTTGTAGTTCACTTGTATGTGTACACTACCCTCTGCTGGCCAAGGGAGACGGAGCCCTCTTTACAGGATTTCCCGAGGTGGATTGAATAGTCTACAGCAGGGCAGAACATCCATCTGACAGGAACTCTCTGCAAATCCTGACTGCTGCGGACATCCAGAGTCACAGCTCCCAGCTCCCACAGCAACAGGATGGCCTTCTCCCTCAGGGAACATCAGCCTTTCACTTTTAAAGAATGAGGCTGAAATATACAGATACATAATCACCTCAGTGACTCTAAAGTGTATCACACATCTGTGCCCAACCCAGAACTGCGAGTTACTCTCTGGAACATGAAAGAAAAAGTCCATAAACTACCTTGTATTCAGGTTAATCCTTCATTATTTTTTTACAACTAACCGTACATCAAAAAGTACACCAGTAAAAAGAATTAAAAGACACTAAAAGGGAAGTACTTCGGTGACTTATACTTGAATAAATTTAATCTAAAGGTGAATATAGTCTCTAGAAAGGAAACAAAACTATATGTTCCATAGTAGCAGCTAAAACTGACTGTTTAAGTGGGATCAATGACACTCTGGATTACACCATGAGAATATATATTTTTAAGAAGTGATTCTTGCTGAGCATGGTGGTGCACACCCATAATCCCAGTGTTTGGGAGTCTGAGACAGGAGGATCACAGGTTCAAGACCAGCCTCAGCCTAGTGAAAGCCTGTTTCAAAATAAAAGATAAAAAGGGCTGGGGGACATAGCTCAGAGGTAGAATGCCTCTGGGTTCAATCCTCAGTAACAAAACAAGAAAAAAAAGTGTTTTTCAAACTGACTGTCATAAACTGCTTAGACTGTAAAGAAACTAAAGACTCTTCATTAAGAACTCGTTAGGTAAAACAATCTTTCTAGTTATAACCTTCTCTCAGAAATTTGCCATTCTCTTGTATCATCTCCTCCTTAGATAAATAAAGGGAAGGTGTTGGGTTTTCCACAGTTGGTCGATCAGCTGTTTTTCTGGTTTGCCTCTTATGAGAAATGAAGCTCAGGTACCACAGAATCAAAATGGTTTCGTCCCACTGATTTTTGAAGTGTAATATTACGGTAATGATACAAGCCAGTGTATTTCAAACGAGAAACTTCTGGCTAGCCATAACTACCTGTTCTGCTCTTCCTTAAAATGGATGATTTAAATACTGTTGGATATGATTATTTTCATTCTAGAAGGATCCAAAATAATCACTGAACAGTTATTACTCATTCTATAAATATTTATTTGGTAGTGAGCAAAAGCATCAAAGCCTGTGAGTTCAGAGCTTGTTGTATGTTGGTGGGAGACAGACATTGAAAAATATAGCTGGGCGTGGCGTGGTGGCGCACGCTTGTAATCCCAGTACTTTGGGAGGCGGACAGCCTCAGCTCTCTCTCTCTCTCTCTCTCTCTCTCTCTCTCTACTTAGTGAGGCCCTCCGTAACTTCATGAGACCCGGTTTCAAAATAAAGTATAAAAAATAGGGCCGGGGGCGTAGCGCAGAGGTAGAATGCCCCTGGGTTCAATCCCCGGTACCGCAAAAAAAAAAAAAAGAAAAATATATATCCACACATGCACTTACTCACTGTGATTAAACACTGGGAAGAAAGGGTAGCATAAGAATATAAAGGTACACTTATTTGGAGCAGGTGAAGGGGAAGGACAAGAAAGCTTCCCTAAGGAAGTGACATGTATCTGAAACTAAAGGATGAATTAAACTTCCTCACAGAGAGGAAGAAAACATTTCAGGAAGATGAAGGACAAGTAAGACAGAGACTTGGAGATGAGTCCATCCTGGGAGTAAAGGAGGCTCATGTGGTCTAGGCTTGGTGAGCAAAAGGGAAGGTGACATGAAGTGAAACTGGTGATGGGAAGGAATAGATGGGGGTGGGGCTGGAGGTTATATCAAGGTTCTGGAATTGTATTCTAAATTCCACTGAAAGTCACTGATGAGATTTAAGCAGGGGAGTTCACTATCTACTTACATTCTGAAAGACACTCTGACCACTGTATAGGAAATGAAACAGGAAGAATTCATAGAAGCAGGGAAGCCACTTAGACTATTACAGCAGCTGAGGAAAGTGGCACATATCATCGTCCTTGAGAGGAAGAAGAGGAATAAAATTGTGTGAAAGAAAACTATCATTCAGTCATTTGCCCCAAGTCAGATTTCTGAAAAGTCATCCTTAACTCCTAACTCCAATCATCACCAAGTCCTGCCACGCCTACCTCCCCCAGCTGTGAATTTTCTTGGACTACGGCTTCATCATCGTTGCATGACCAGTGCAGGAGCCTCCTCGCTGGTATCACAGGTATCTTTCCACAACTCATATCTACATATTGAAGGTAGGGTGACCTTCATAAAACATGAATTTCTGCCACTCTCCTAACCAACCCCACTCATGAGCTTCTCATCACTGGCAGGATAAACCTGGAACTCGACAAATAAGGTCCTTCCACACTGGGCATCCCTTCTCCAACTAATCCTCTTCCAAATGCTCAAAATTCCAGTCTTGCTGAAGTGTCCGGGGCTCACTACATACCCCACAACCCTTCTTATGCCTCCGTACGTTGTGTAAAGTAATGGCTTCCTGCCTGTAATCTCAGTACTTGGGAAGCTGAGACATGAGGACTACAGGTTCAAGGCCAGCCTCAGCAATTTAGTGAGACCCTGTTTCAAAAAAAAAAAAATTAAAAGGGGTTAGGGGCATAGCTTGGAGGTAGAATGCCCCTGGGTTCAATCCCCAGTACCAAAACAAAAAAAGGCGTCCCTACCAAATCATCTAACTCTCTCGCCTCATGCACCACCTCACCAAGTGAGCACTACCTCATGTTCACACAACATGTCTCACAGATCACTACAAAAGCCAACACATTACACTGGAATGGTCTGGGTGACCATTTCTCCTGATGTACAACTTCTCTAAGGATAAGGACTAAGCCTAGTCAGTTCAGGTCCGACACTTGACTCAAATGACCCCATGAACACATGATGAGTGTCAAAGCCATGGTTTTCCCTTCAAGGAACCTGTAATCAAGGGAAGAAAATGGACAAAAATAGGAAAGGTACACGAATGTTAAATTGTTAAAACAACATAGCTTTCTTTCCCATTTGTCACCTTTGCCAAACTTTCACCCATCCTCAAATTCTTACAATATCTGTCTACTCATTCTTAACAAAAACTTAGTCATAAAGTATGAATTTCTTCAACTTCCAACCCAAACTCAACTTCTACTATAAATGGGCTCCTACTTGCTTACCTCACACAACTCCCTATCCACATTCTGCCTAAAGCCCAAAAATCTACCTCATGGTATCCCTTTACTGCTAAGAGTGAATTTCATAAAACCAACAGAATGTCAGTGGAAATACCTAAAGGATAATCATCAATTAATAAAATAACTCTTCTATAGAAATAGCGCATCTCCCCTTTCTAGGAGATGCAGTTGCAGGACTCTAACGTCACTCAGCAGAAAAGAAAACAGCTTCTATTTTAATTGTAGGTCAGGTTTAAGTTGTGCTTTACTCACTGACAGTTCCTGATAATGAGATAATGATTTCTTCTACCTCACTAGTATCAACCTTAAGTCATTTATATTCTCAAAGTGACAGCAAGTTTATACAAAACAGCAGTTTCATTACAAACACTTGTATACAAATGGCTTATGAAACTTACTCCATGATAAGTGAAAACCAATGATGCTGTCATCGTCATGACAGCCATCAAACCAAAAATGAGAGTCGTGTTCTCTCATTTTATCAGCAAAGATTTTAAGATTCGGGGAACTGATTTAAGCGACAATATACACTCTGAAGTAAAGTGTGAAGAGGAAGGCAAAGAGATGGAAGAGAAAAACAGCAGGTTGATTTTCTTTCTTGTAATCAGCAGAGAATGAAATGAAATGTAAATGATAGCGCTGAATATAATGGGCCTCAGTTCAGCTTCAGGGTAATTACCCATGTCCGGCTTTTGTTTAAAAATCCTGCTCTTCTTATCAAAGCTTCCCACTGTTCTACATCTGGTACTGGACAGTAGCTATAGAAACCACTGTGCTAAAGTTATACAACTATAAACAGCACTAGGCCATTTCCAAACCAAGGACAAGCAGGTCAAAAGTCTGGCATCCAATACTATTAAGAGAAATCTCTAGCCTTATTCTTAATGAGAACAAGGTAAGGTTGGAAATCTTTATCCCTGAATTAGGTATTTACATTTATTCTATTCTTGAAAAAAATTCATTACTCTACAAGATATTAAGTTACCTAAAGACTATGAAAATATTTAAATGCATATTAAATTCTTTATATCTAGAGTTCTAAAATGAAACAACAATTAACAATTGAACTTTGACATCTAGCACTCAGCACATAATTTCTTTCTAATTATAAAGAGAACATTGTTGGAAATTCATGCTTATCATAATGATATGGAAGTATTAGCATTTTCTACATGCTATCTATTAAAATCTATAATTTTATAAAATTGAAAACCTAATCTCAAATATTAAAATAACAATGTCAACACACCAGATAAAAATTTAATGGCAATTTATTAATTACTATATCTAATATTTAGTTAAAACTGAGAAGACTCTTGTTTACCTTCTTAGGCAGCAAAGAACGAATACTCCTCAAAAGCATGTACAGGCATGCACATACACACTCCTTCACTTTACTTTTTTTTTTTGGTAATGGGGATTGAATTCAGGAACACTACTTTTAAGATAAACCCCCAGTCCTCTTTATGTTCTATTTATTTATTTTTATTTTCTTATTTTTTTGTGTGGTACTGGGGATTGAACCCAGAGGCATTCTACCTCCAAGCACTACCCCCAGCCCTTTTCTTTATTTTGAAATAGGGTATCACTAGTTTGCTAAGAGTCTCGCTAAGTTGCTGAGGCTAGTCTTGAACCTGTAATCCTCCTGTCTCAGCTTCCCAAGTACTAGAATTATAGGCATGCGCCACCACGGCCAGCTCCTTCACTTCAACTCGGAAGTTATTCCTCTCCTAGATGATTTTTTAAGATTTCCATAATCCATTAAAAGAGAAAATTAATAAAACTGCATATGCATTTAAATAAATATAAAAAACAGGCAAAACTATTTTGCTTAGGGATGAATTGAATAGTGGTAATGTTACAAAGGAAAGCAAGAAAATAATTACCATAAAAGTCAGAAGTGTTTATATCTGTAGGGGAGGTATTTATGATCAGAAAAGGCCACAAAATGGGGCTGTTTCTGCAGTGCTACATTAATCTTGACCTTGATGGTTATATATGGATGTTCACTTATAATTACTCATTAACCTGTACATTTATGTTTTGGGCAAAACAAAAACAAAAAATGTTAAAATCTCAGGGCTGGATTCTTAGAGGGTCATGGAGTAGTTAAAGTATACAAATATGTGTTTGAATTTGAAAAAAAGAACTAGAAAGATAATTGTAAGTTAAATAATCATACAAAAAAAGGTAGAAAACCTGTTATTCATTCAAAAATTATAAAAGCTCCAAAGGATTTTATTTACTCCACAATGAAATTTCCCATTTCCCTAAACCATTTATACCTTGTATTCCCTAAATCATATCTACAGTTTGCAACTCACCTATGCTTAAGATTTTATTACACTGTATTTATTTGTTTGTGATGCTGGGGATCAAACTCAGGACTTGATGCATATTAGTCAAGTGCTCTACCACTGAGCTGCATCTCCAGCCCTACACTGTATTTCAAAAATGACTTTACTGTTATTGCTTAAAAATATCAGCATTAGAGCTGGAGCTATATGTTCTCTCTGCCTTCAGTGCTTGTTCCTGCAAATAAAATAGTCGTATCTAAACAGCATCATAGGTTGCAGGATCCAGATATCTTAACTGATATCCTCACCAGTGTAAGGAATAACACGGACTTTTCTTTTTTTTTTTTTTTGGTTTACCAGAAACAATAATTTAAAACTGTTATGAGCTGCGTGTGGTAGCACATGTCTGTAATCCCAGTACTTGGGAGGCTGAGACAGAATTGTAGGTTCAAGGCCAGCCTCAGCAACTTAGCAAGAATTTTAGCAATTTAGCAAGACCTTGTTTCAAAATGAAAAATAAAAAGGGCTGGGGCTGTAGCTTGAAGGTAGAATGCCTCTGCGTTCAATCCCCAGCACCAAAAAACAAAACAACAACAAAAAAACCTGTTATAACACTATAGCAATAACTTAACCTAAAACCTAGTCTGGCAAAAATCATTTAGTTCCAGAAAAAATGATGACCCTCCAAGATTTAAACTCAAAAACAAGGGCCATTAGTAGCAAAAGCAACTTCATTTGGAACTAAGATCATGAGAACCTGGAAAATGAATTTAGGCAGCATGAAGTGTAGCATCACCGGGCTGCTATCGGCATCCATGAGACTTTCAAACACTTAGTTAAAACACAATTTATAGGTAATGCAAATTTGTTTCCTTCTGATTTCCTGTGAAAAATACTTTTTTTTTTTTTTTGCAGTACGGGGGATTGAACCCAGAGGGGTTCTACCTCCGAACTACACCCCCGGCCCTATTTTTTATACTTTATTTTGAAACTGGGTCTCACGAAGTTGCAGAGGGCCTCACTAAGGAGAGAGAGAGAGAGAGAGAGAGAGAGAGAGAGAGACAGGGAGAGAGAGAGAGAGAGAGAGAGAGAGAGCTGAGGCTGGCTGCGAACCCGGATCCTCCGGTCTCCGCCTCCCGAAGTACTGGGATTACAAGCCTGCGCCACCACGCCCGGTGCCTGTGAAAAATACTTTTAAAGAAGTTTCTCACTCTCGCATATCACATTTTGATGGTAATAAATATCAGACTATACTAAGACCTAGATTGAGTTTATGTCCAATTACCAATGTTCTTACTTAGTGTCATCTTGCCTTATTTTTCTCCTCAATAAGTGAGATATCATCCATATCCTATCAAAGGTATTATATAATTTAAATAATTCAACCTTATCTTTAATCTTTCCTTGCTCTACTCAAAAAGGAACTACGCATAGCCCTGGCAAGACATAGGCCAAAAAAAAAAAAAAATCACAAAATATCTTAGAAGCAAAAACCAATCAGAACGGGACTATCAAATAGCTACCAAAGAAAAACACAACTAACAACATTAATTCCAAGTTAGGATAATGCATAATAAAAATACGCACAAGCATTATGTCAGCAAAACACCACAGTTTATGATTAGCAACACTAATATTTTAATATGCAGCCCGATTCACATAGACTAATTTTTTCCACTTCAAGTCACCCGTAAGTCATTTTCTCAGTATCTATTCTCTCCTTTCCTCATTTAAATATTGTTTTGATGTTATTAGTGCTTTTTCCCTTTACAACTCCAAAATCTTTCAGTCCTTTAGTCAAATCCCTCAGTTTTGAACACATTCCATTCTCATTAGTGCATTCATCAGCTTTCAAGTTACTGGACCCTTTCACTGAATCCAAAATTAAAAAATTACATAAATTTTCATCACCTGCCACTATGACCTTCCAATATTTCTTTCTTTTTTTGGTACTAGGGATTAAACCCAAGGGCATTCTACCTCTAAGCTACATCCCCAGCCCATTTTTATTGTTTTTATTTTGAAACAGGGTCTTGCTGAATTGCTGAGGGTCTTGCTAAGTTGCTGAGTCTGTCCTTGAACTTGCAATCCTCCTGTCTCAGCCTCCCATTCCCTCCTGGCTCAATATTCCTTATTTTAAATCATCTTAACTATACATGGTGGCTATAAAAAAATGACCACTGACTTACACAATATTATAATTTTAATATAAATTAATATCTACATAATAGCTAGAATTAAGTTTACCTCTACTTCAGTACTTCTCAAAGCACTAAGAGAATAAGGCAGCATGTCAGGTAAATAAATCAGAAAACAAGTAGGGCACATATGATCCATTTAATGTGATGGTTATTTATTTGTTTTTTGTGGTACTGGGGATGGAACCCAGGAGCGTTCTACCTCTGAGATATACCCCCAGCCCTATTTTATTCTTTTATTTTGAAACAGTGTCTCATTAAGTTGGGCCTCACAAGTTGCTGACTGGCTGTGAACCTGTGATCCTCCTCCTGTCTCAGCCTCCCAAGTACTGGGACTATAAGTTTGCTCTACTACGCCTGGCTTGTGATGGTCATTTAAAAGAGTTTTTACATTTAAACAAGTATCTATTACAGAGTAGATTATAAAAATTGCATGAATTTTTAAATAACATCTCAAGAAAACCTTGAAAAGGTCTACTTTGAATACTCTATCATCTGCCCAAGTTGATTCTGAGAAAGTTATCATTTTTAGGTGATTTTTCACTGAAGACATAGCTGTTACACTGAAGATGTAGCTATTATACTAGTATTGTGATAGTTTTGAGGACTAGTATTCGTATCTGATAAATTTATATGCAAAAATGTTTTATAGCAATAACTACAACCATACACAGCAGCATCAACTACGTGTATCAAAAGGGAAAATAAGCACTAGTAAAATATATCACATTATGCCATGAGCCCATGAGCAACACTAGGTTTAAAAAAAAAAAGGACGGCTGGGCGTGGTGGTGCACGCTTGTAATCCCAGTACTTTGGGAGGCAGAGACGGAGGATCCAGGTTCACGGCCAGCCTCAGCTCACGCACACACGCGCGCGTTCTCTCTCTCTCTCTCTCCCTCCCTCTCTCTCTCTACCTAGTGAGGCCCTCCGCAACTTCGTGAGACCCGGTTTCAAAATAAAGTATAAAAAATAGGGCTGGGGGCGTAGCGCGGAGGTAGAACGCCCCTGCGTTCAATCCCCGGTACCACAAAAAAAAAAAAAGGACGAAGAAAGATTACCTACAAAAAACTAGTAACTCAAGAATAGTTACCTTTTATCTATGTATTTATTTTTGTGGGGCTAGGAATTGAATCTAGGGCCTTGCACATACTAGACAAGCACTCTACCACTGAGCTACATCTTTAGCTACTAGAATATTTACCTTTTCCTCTTGGAATATTTTAAAGGTAGAAAAATGTTTTGGTAAGCCGGGAGTGGTGGTACACGCTTGTAATCCCAGTATTTGGGAGGCTGAGACTGGAGGATCTGGGTTCACGACCAGCCTCAGCTCCTTAGTGAGGCCCTCCACAACTTAGCGAGACCCTGTTTCAAAATAAAGAATAAAAAATAGGGCTGGGGGTGTAGCTCGGAGGTAAAATGCCCCTGGGTTCAATCCCCAGTACTGCAAAAAAAAAAAAATGTTTTGGTAGAAAGAGAAGATGATGTAAAAAAAGAAGGACATAGAATTTCGAGTACAAAGAGGAGTTTTGGTCTCAATTCTGACACTATTTATGAAGCTAGGATAGGCCTAGGTCAATTCCTCATCTCTAAAATGGGCAAAATAATAATAAGTTCAAATGGATGGGAACATTTTGTAAACAATAAAGCATTATAAGTGTTACTTTTCATTCATTTATCTTCCAGAATATATCAATGGGAAATAATGACAACCAGCCAACTCTTCATATCAGGCATCTTCATAATTTTAACATGGTTATCAAGAATTTCCATCTTCACTACTTGTGTACGATAAGCAAGTAAAACTATAGCCAATAATATAGATGCACAATTGAACAAAATAGCTCATATTCTTTAGAGAATTTATAACTTAATAAAGTTATAACAACATATCAAACGGGCCAAAAGTTATATACTGAAGTTAAAACTAACAAATGACAAATCAAAAATGAAGTGACACAGTATACAAACATGTGAAAATCTAAAGTTAATAGTCTTTGCCAAAATCAACAATGCTGAATAAGCCTGTGAATAATTT
Source organism: Glis glis (assembly GCA_004027185.1). Classification (NCBI taxonomy): domain Eukaryota; kingdom Metazoa; phylum Chordata; class Mammalia; order Rodentia; family Gliridae; genus Glis; species Glis glis. The sequence continues at coordinate 35,844 of PVJS01015289.1, forward strand.
GTTAGAAGGTGAGAGAACTGTTTGACAATTTTATGTCATCACTTGCTTATAAAGGACTGGGATCTTGCTGCAATTATATACATTCCTCTCCATACAAACAGAAGGCAGAAACGAAGTAATTAATTAAAACCAAACATAATTAATTTAACATGGCAAAGCATTTTCAGTTATAGTATATACTATCATATATATAGTATAGTTTACTCCATACCAGTTAAAACTCACTGATTAGATTTAATCTTCTAAAGCAAAGACCATCTTTAAAAATTACTTGCACATTAGACTTTTCTTTGTTTTTTAAAATCAATTTCAAAAGGACAAAAGTAAAATGATATAAGGAAACCAGGCAAAATCAACACTGCCTTTATAGACTTAAACATATCAAAGGAAAGTGGGTCCAGAAACCTAGATTATGATCATTTTATTGCCAACCCATTCACAATTCAAGTGTTTTTGAGCAACTCACTTTATCTGTCTTTTAAAGCCCTCAATTTAGTTTTAATAGAAATGACAGCTTTATCCTTACCTCTATTTCACTAGTCTAACAGTACTGAATTAGATTATGTAATTAGCATAACAAATCTACCTGGCATAAACAGCTCTGGGAACAACACAACTGACTTTTAGTAAACAGATAATTGGCCTGGTAGGTGCAGAAGTATATGGGTTCAGTGGAGATCAAACAAGCCACCAGTCAAAAAGACTCAGCACATTACAGGGCACTAGGCTGTGGATTTTAGAGCAGGAATGGCAAGTACTGCTCATCAACTCCATCTGGATGACAGAAGACGAGGGCTTCTATTATCTAGCCAAATAAATGATGGTCAGTCAAATTGTCACTTTGGAAGGTAGTCACTGTGCCAAACAATGTGGAAACCACTTCTGGAATTACTGAATCTGCAATGTCCTAAATATTCAATGGTAAATCTTCATCCTTGGAACAAGATTTGATTTCCAAAACAACTTTAATTAAACTGTCTGGTATACAATGTGAGCAGCAAAATCCAAGTAATATCATTGGAAGAAAAGCAAGGTGTTAGTATAAAACAAAATAACTGTTTAATATAAACATATATATTTCAATGTAAATATAAAAAATACATTTTAAGGACATGCTGATATTTATGCTAATAGGATGAGCACAAAGATACCATCCCAAGGATATCTGTCATTTGAATATAAACTAGTATTTTTGTTTTGAAAATTACTACCATACATACATGCTCATTTTAATCATCACATATATCTATGTGTATATATGTATAGATGCATGAATGTATATACATACATACACACAACCTAGAGGATACCAATCAAGTACATACACACACACACACACACACACACACACACATACATACATGTATAGCTCAGTTTTCTGAAAAGCCTAAATATTGGAGCCTGATTACTGCAGATAGTTTAGGTAACACTGGAAATTCTGAATATTATTCAGTAATAAAAATAATTCACTCAAGGATTTTGCATAAAAAAGTGGCAGTGTTTTAGGAAAATTTATTTAACAGGTAAGATGAAGTATGAAGGAGAAAGATCATCTGTAAGTCTGTCAGCATAAAACAAGTATATAGTAATAAAGGTCTAAATTAGAGAGTAAATGAAAATAAAAAGGACAATGGAAAGGAAATAAAAAGATATAAAATAATATGTGCAAAAGCACTGTAAAAATATTAGTTTTTACTACTATAAAAGATCCTTAAGATGAAAATACAAATCAAATGCAAGGTAGAGATGGGTTATGTTCTGCTTGTCCTACAGATCCAAAGCAAAGATGGGTGGGGTTCATCCAAGTTTATTGTCGATCCAGAAACAGAACACAAAGAGCATTTTGCAGATTTAATAAAGCTTCATTATGATGCATTATTCTTATCAATTCTGATCTAGATAGAAAATAACAAATGTCCTTTCTTTTCAAGCTTAAATGAATTGTGTAAGTGCACAGAGGGAGGGAGTGATCAATGGAGAGAGGGAGAGAGAGGGAGAGGGAGAAAGAAACAGCATTGGACCCTAACAGATGGGGGAAATTTACTCCCTCCCATATATAAAGAAACATTCCCTTCATTATAGTCTGCAATCGAGTAGGTTCTGCTTTTGCAGCAAGGATGTCAAATAAAGCCTGAGAAGTTGGAGTCAACTTCTACTTCTCAGCTGTTCAATCTCCATATCCTACTCCTACTCTCCAAACCTAACCAAATGCCACAAATCTTTCGCTTCTGTCTCTTCCTAAACCCATCTGCAATTTTTTAAAAACCAAATTTTTAAAAAAATTTACAAATTCTATTACAAGAAAACTATTCAGAAAAAGTCTAGCTTTGATTCTACCAGAATTTATTCTAAAAATACTCCAACTTACCTCAAAGTCCTTCACTTTTTCCATTGTGATCAAGCGCCTTGATGTGTGACTGGACAGCTTCTGCTCGCAGTTGCTGATGAGTTTCAGGCAAGGGTGCCAGGGTACCATCTCTTCAGTGTATCTGAAGAAAGAACAGCTGACTGTTAAGAACATTCACACATGCAGCTCATCGTGGGGTTCAATCGGTGGGGCAGGGAGGTCCTCCAACAACATGAGGTGCCATTTTATTCCATATATACTAACTGCCCATGTAATCCACAAATAACCTACCTGTATTTTAAAAGCAAAGTATTTAATACTAACCACATCCCAAAATATGTGGTTTATTTTTTCACCCTTTTTAGAGAGAGAAAGAGAGAACACAAGTATGTTTTGTTGAAGAGTGACAAACATTTAAACCACAAAAACACAAGATAAGTCCACCCAAAAGGATCCCTCAAGAACAGGTAACACAGATGTATCTCTACAATAACCCCTTGACATTCATAAATGGCTGAATGAATTCATAAAGTCCACTATCGCATGTACTCCCCCCATAAAATGAAGTGCACCTGCAAAATTTTAATGACATCGTGAGACCTCTATTAAATATGTAAACAGAGGGCTGATGTTATTTACAGAATTATTTAAATAAACTACAACTAAAATAAACACTAAAGATTATATCAGTCTTCTGGTCACATTAACCAGGAAATAGAACTTAAGCTATGACAATGAGAGGTGGAGACCGCGCTGTAGAGCACATGTACCACATGACAGAGAAGATGAGGCCAGAGAGCAGGAAGGTTAGGTGCAGTAGTTAAGAACCTGAGCCTGGGCTGGGCATGGTGGTGCACGCTTGTAATCTCAGTACTTTGGGAGGCAGAGAGCGGAGGATCCGGGTTCGCGGCCAGCCTCAGCTCTCTC